>LPNX010986798.1:11858-16858 GCA_001517045.1 Pseudotsuga menziesii | reverse complement strand
CCAAATCCGAGACAGATTGATATTTTTCTAAATTTGGAAGATACTGACTAATGTACACCATGGATTTATATACCATATATCCCTACACCATAGAACCCTCAAGACATGCTCTTTGTCTAACAAAATCCTTCAATGAATTCAAATATCTTTCCACCATCACGTTGACCTTGTGTGTACATGTCCACACAATTCAATCTCCTCAACTTGGTGTATGAGATAGTGTTCTTGTGCATTGAAAAATGATGGAGGTAAATACTTATGCATTTCACGCATTAGACAACGAATATCTCCCTTCCAATACCTAATATCTTATTATGGATTTCTTCAGATGAAATCCACCTGCAAATGATGCAATAAAATAACAATGATCAACAAGATTGAGGCATATATAATAAAGTTCCAAGTTGTAAAACACAATATGTCAATAATCTATGCAACAAAGTGAACAAACATTTCCATGCATATAAAATGTTACTTACCTCATGTATTTACGAAGATCATATATAACTTGTTTTATGTTGCCATCAAAGATATCTGAGAGAGATAGAGGTAAAAGTATTGTAACAAAAAACAAAACATTATTTATTTCCAAATAAGAGACAACAATTACTAAAAATATGTACTAAATGGAAATTATATACGTAAATAATTACCTTAATGAATGTATGTCAATCATGAGTTTAAACACCACCAAAATCATGTTTTGTCAATCATGAGTTTAAACACCACCAAAATCATGTTTTTTCATTAAGATATTTTGTATGTTTGATGACAACCCTGTCGGAAACCTTATTTTACGAATGACCTATTTTATAGCATCGCTTTGTTGCTCTGGAAATAACCATGGAATACTAATATTTCGGTCCCCACCTATGGCATTGGAATTAATTCCACTTTGCTATGCGTGATTGGCTTATCCAATGTTACTACAAGTTTTTCCAATTTTATCATTTGTCAATCCTTCCATCCAAGATTAGCCATATCATTTTTTTTACATTCTTCCTTATATGCATTGTATTGAACAAATGAGCTATTTATAGTGCTCGTAGTAAGGAAACCTACTGAACTGTATGGGATAACTCTTCATTCCTTGTGGAAGCTCATTCATGCCTTAACGACATTCATTAAACATAAACTAAAACACATTAACAATAATTCATGACACCCATGGTAGATAAAATTCAGTAAAAATATAAAATTCATAATATTACATATCTATATGCTACATATAAAATTTGCATACCTCGACAATTTCTATTATATTCCAACTTCCATAGGTGAGGTGTCATTCTTCGTGGATTATTTCCATTCTCTTATTTACCATTGAATTTTGTTTTCTCGGTGGTTCAATACCTATGGTTCTTAGGGAGGAAGTGTATGTGCTCATCAAACACCTCCTTTTGCAAAATTCTTAAACGACGATATTTTATCCTACGACTGCAGACTGGACATGAAAATTTGCCCTTTATTTGAAGACCTGAAAGATATATGTGTTAATGTTATAGCATCAAAATATTATTAATTTGAATAAAAAGTGCATGATATTTAACTTAAAAACATATAATTTTAAAGTGCAACATAAATTTACATACCACAAAAATGTGTTAACCCAGGAGTGTCATGAATTGTGCATGCAAGTATTTCATGGAACTGATATTGTTTATGCCCTATTTGTCTAGAGATGTCATACATAGTGATGCCATCCCATAACTTCAATAGCTCATCAATAAGAGGATCAATATATACATTCATATATTTAACTTGGTACTTACCTAATTGATTCAACATACAATGCTATTTAGCTATGTGTCCCAATGTATAAAATATATTCTCATGCATCAATGAAACAAATAAATGAAATAATATAATTACTTTCAAGAAAACCCCTGGAATAACCATTGCCAACATTGTGTTCTCTCTATTTATCGATATCCAAGTAGGAAGGTTATTTTTTATGACAAAAACAGGACACACTGAGTAAGTAGAACGAAGCTCTCCAAATGGATTGAAACCATCAGCTGCCAAAGAAATTCTAACATTACGAGGTTCATCTTTAAAAATTGGCCATTTTTCTTCAATGTTCTTCAATGCATAAGTATTTGCAGACATTCGAAGAACATCATCTTCACTTGTGTTCTTTGTATGGTAATTCATAAACTGTGCAATACTTTGGCACCTAAATATTCGTTAGAAACATGGAATTATGCGAATATAACGAAGAGCTTTGTGAGGCACCTTTTTCGTTACTTGATTAGTTCGATATCTACTAATTTCACATTGCGTGCATTTTTTATATGATGCATATTGTCCATAATATATATTATGATCATTATCATTAGGAAATGCATCAATAGCTTGATACTCCATTCTAATTTCTTTCATAATCAACAATACCTCTTGACATGCATGTGGTAAATTATTTGATGATGGTTGTTGATACTGAAAATTTTCCTATCAAAATTGTTTACATTCCAGCAATACATATGTAAAGAAGGACCTTGATCTTCATTGGAAAATGCCCACTAGTATTTTCTCCAAAGTGATTCCCCCGAAAGCTTCGCTCTTTTCACTATCCTGCATCAAATTTGCCTCATCTTCCATTTTCTTTCTTAACCAAATCAAAATCCTCTCATTTTCTTTCTTAACCGATTCCATCTTTGTTTTTAGTTCCTTAATTGTTTGTAGTAGTTCGGAAGAATTATTATTTATCTCTTCTTGTATAGGTTCTTTTTTAAGATTATTTTGTTCAGTGTAAGGAGACTCCTCATCCGCATATTCTTCCAATCTATCCATACCTGTGATTAACTCAGAAAACAAAATTCTCTAGGAATATCATTCAAAGAAAAATAAAATCAGTATGTTTGTTTAAATTTACTATTCCACATATGCAAGTTGAGCCACATTCAGGCCTAGTGTCTGAACCTTGTGCTCTGAAGCAAGATGTAATAGCTCAAAAATTCGTAAAAATTTAAAAATTTTCATGTGACATAAAATTTCTAATGTCACCGCTAAAGTACCATTAATGGTTAGCAAATAATAAAATAGTTTGTAAGAGAAACAAAGAGTTACTTCTTTATAAGATTTTGTATAATCTATAGGGTTATCCTTAAAAGTTGTGTTAGTGTTGTTTTCAACTTAGCAGTTGTAATTCTTCCAGAAGTAGAAAAGAAACTTGTATTTTTCTGATGCTAGATATACTGTTGATTTCTTTTATCAAGTAGGGAAAATTTCTTATGTGTAATCGGGACTTACTTAGCTTCTAGCTAACACAGTGAGACTGATGTTTCTTTACAGGGTTTTACAGGTAAGCATAAGTCCCATTGAAAACAATATTTATATTCAAGTCAAGAAGATACTTCTCTAGCATTTTTATGATGCTAGAAATAAAATGTTTAAATGCAGTTTGTCTCCATAAGAGGTAACGTTGATCTTAACTATGCTGTCAAAAATCCGTAAGTACGTTAAAACTAACTACATATGCATGGTTAAATTGCATGATCAAATACTATCAAAAGACATCAATTCCTTGGATGGTTATGATTAAAATTCTAATGAAATCTTGTATTTCTGCTTACAGTAATTGTAATTTAAATTTTAAATAGAAAGAGATACAGTTCACATCTTGATGCTTATATCACTCAATAATTTTTGGTTTCTATCACAATTGTCTTCATTATAGGGCTCTATAAACAACATTCTCTCAATGAATAACCAAATTTCTTTTACTTTTATCTATTTATTCATTATTAGGTTGCTAGAATCTCACTGTGATTTCTTATATCGGTTTGGTTCTAGCTAACTAAACACTCTTTCAATTCTAAAAATTCAAAAGGATAAGTATAAGAATCACTAGCTCTCCTTCTTACTATGTTTTAAAAGTAAAAATATGTCTTTCTCATATTTTCCATCAAACATAGTTAATAAAATAACTATCTTATCTTGATTTATTAAAATGAAACCCTAGAAGCAAATTTCATGTTATAATCCTATAGTTGATACACTAAATATCGAAAATCAATGATATAATCATTAGAATGTGCAAAGTTTTAATGATTCGAGGCTCTAATTGTAAAAATTTTATTGTAGATTTAATCCGCCCTCAACTATTGTTTTGCACCCACGAAGAGGAAATAAATCTTGAGGACACGTGGAGATGGTCTTATCCATGAGATGGGTTGACTTATAATAGAAAACCCTACCCTTCATATCGTAAAGAGAGATCTTTCTTCGACTGGTGCGGCCAAGCTGTGAGCTCGTGGCCACCATCTATCTACAACACCTTCGAACTGTAAACTGCCTTTGAACAAAGATGTTGCGGGTTAGTTTCCTTAGACTTGTGGCTTAAAGTATTCAGCTGCACATGGCGTCTTCTTAGCTTCTAGTTTTTACCCTTTGATGTGCCATTGAGTTGTCTCTTGTCTTCACAATTTCTCTCAACGAGAACGCTGGCAGGTAGCACTACTACATTTCGATCCAAAATCTGACGGAAAAATATGACGGGGCGTGGATTTATTTTTTTAAACCTACCAAAAATCACAAAGATAAAAAAAAAAATTGAAAATGTGGCCATAAGCGTCGCTTAAGCGACGGCTAGTCTCATAAGCGTCTCTTAAGCGACGGCTAGCCTCATAAGCGTCGCTTAAGCGACAGCGCATCAAATTGGTCAATTATTTAAATAAATTCACTTAATTGGTCAATTATTTAACATGGTAAATTCAATTAATTGGTTCATCATATTCATGTCCATAATCATGTTTAATTATCATTTAATAAATTCTAATCTCTCTACAATTTCTACAAGTGTTAAATAAAGGGAAAAAACAGTGGAAGTCTCTTCACCTTTATTTTTTCCATCATCAAAGTGAAATATAGATAAGCAATCAAATTAGAGAAAAAAGGAAAACAAGTTTAAAATCATCAAGAGATTCCAAAATCCTTTATATGATTTGTCTTTTCTCTCCTTCAAGGGGTTGTCAAGAAATATAAACATTTAATTTAAA
>LPNX010986798.1:0-10382 GCA_001517045.1 Pseudotsuga menziesii | reverse complement strand
AAGATTGAATTATTTGATATGCTATTTTTATCAAACTGACTTTCAATTTTATTTATAGCATATATTCAGCTTGGCTATCAAATTGTCAATTTACCATGATAGAATGAAACGATAAAAGGAATGAGAAAAAATTATCTCCTGTAGGAACAAAAAGACAAATTTCTCACATGTTCAAACAGGTTGCAAATAAGAATAACTGTTAAATTAGATATGGTATAGTCATACATTTCTTGACTAGTGAAAAGCACACCTCATAATGGCTCACTTCACAGAAATAAATTATGCAAATGGATTAGACGTGTTGAGGTTTTCTAAGATTCTGATTAAATAGCCCTCAACCCTCTTGAAAATTAGCAATAACGTATCAAATGATCTCATCTATATCCTCCAGTATCTGGTAGCAGCCTACAAGTTGTGCTCACAGTAGAAGTTTACAACAAACCTTTTCAATATTTAGGTTCCCAAATCCAAGAACTCCAGATGCAAACAGCAACAAGAAGCCTTTGGAGAATAGTTGTAGATTTCTTGATCTGAACCTTTCATCCAAATAATAATACATGTAATCTTTTGGATCATGGAAAAAGCACAGGACCCATAACAGAAGCAGTTTGCATTTGAGTGGTATGCAACTACTTCTTCCCTAAAACAAGTCAGCAGAATGCTCAAGCCTTAAACACTATCCCGAATTCCATCTCTAAAGGGGCTTGTTTTGCTTTCCATTTTCAGTTCATTAACATTATAGTCCTGCAGCGATGGATTGTTTTGCTCTTCTACAGGCGAAGCATGCAAAGCTTCAACTCTTTGAAGAGAAGATGATCTTGAGTGTGCCTTTTTTCTCTTGCATCTAGGAACATATATATCAAAAGGTAACTTAGGTAAGCATTCCATGTTTGAAATGCTTTCTCCTACAGCTGCTGGGCTGACATCCTTCTCTGTTCCCCCTGTTGTCTAAGACTTATATGCCCCTTTTCCAACTATGCTTTCACATTCAATGAGTTTCTTAACTGGAGAAGGAAAATCCTGCTGCTGCTTTTCTTTCATCTCCATAACTGCATTATGTTCCTTGTAAACATCTTCATGGGGCCTGGATTTTCCTCTATTTTATTCACCCTTTGCGTGTCCTTATGTTGCTTCTTCTCCTTCTTCCACTTCTGCCTCTATCTCTACTTAGACTGTGACTGTGGAGCAGGCCACTCTACATTGTATTGATAGATATAGTCATATACTTTTGCCTTTTAATTTCATGTTAATATGTAGCTTCTTTCCTTACTCTTTTAGATTTTAGCTGTTAGGAATTGAGTTGGCACTCTCATTATTTATCACTACTAATATACTTTTTAGTTGCATAGACCGACTTCTTTGGTCATTCATGGACATTAATAAAATTACGTTATCTTATTTGATCTAATCAGGCCTTATTTAACACAAGTGACCTTGTACAATGAAACAATTAATATCCAAAGGGCCTAGCCTAGGATCATGACTTTGGCTATTACTCAACAAAATAATGAGTTCACATCCAAAATAGCTCATTTAGTTATGACAAAAAATGTCGACAGCCATGCACTATGCCTTAAGAATAACCAACCCCTTTCCTTCACACTATGCTCTTTGTATAATGTTTGAAGCTGAGAGAGTATATCTAGAATGATATTTTCCAACTGTGATAGCTCCCCTGTATGGCCAAAATACACCCAGATTACTCATTCATTGCTATTTTACTGCTGCTCTAGCGCCCAGAATGCTTGTTTAGGACTATTAGCCGATTACTGCTGGTTAGGGATAGAACAACTTCTAAACTGCGCCCAGAATTAAAGTTTAGGTTGATAAAAGGGATTATACAGCTGTATTGCTGCCCATAACAGCCCAGAAATGACACTGACATTGATGTAGACAACAATTATCACTTTGCAAAGCTTGGTAACACTCCAAATCAACTACTTGTACTTTGCATTCAATATATTCAGCTTTCACCAAAGGTGATGTAAAACTGAAAAAGCTTCCTTAAAACTGATTATAGGAATTTGTGTCTCACCACAAAAATGATTACATGCATGTTCAGTCTTGGTGTAAGTATTTGAAAAGCCCACATCGCTTGACAAGAGACTATGGTGCTACACTGCTACAATAGAACCTTGTCAATTATAACATTACAGGAAATATATCATTATTATAATTTATTGCCCATCCCTGGATTTGATGATAATATTCCCAGACTTCAACAGTTAAACATGGTAACCAATTTTGCCATAATTCCATACTAATCGAAGTGTTGTTACACCAGTTATTGGATAATCACTATGACCTGTCTCACCTGAATGCTTCTGATTTCTTTCTTGAGATATGACATTTTTAATATGTGACTTAAAACTGTGAGTGCCTGAAGCCTTCTTATTGTTGGTGCCGGTGGTGAGGCAAATTTGTTGCTGCTTCATGCTGCACCATCCCCTGAATTGTAATCCAGCAAAATCTCCCAAGATAAGTATAGTTCTTCATTGGTCTTCCATTTGAATTGTCACTTAACCATATCATCACCTACTGCTTCAAGTTGCTTCAGAGAGGAGTTTGAATTTTTTTATTTTATGTTTATTACGTGCTTTTCAATTGAGCACATCATATTTTTTAGCTTGTGCTTTACAGTACAGGAAATCACTAATATACGAAGACATCATAACCTTGAGCAACTATGAGCAACTATGAAGATTCCTGTAATTTCCAAAGATTGGCCTGCATTTGTTTCTCATGGTTGGCTGCATTTCCATGACTGAATTTCCCCTTGGGAACTTCTATCGCAGTTTCCCTTCTGGCTGTAATTATCAAGGATTGGATTATGGTTCTTCATTTAAGAATGATAGTGTTTCTAAGAGATATTTTATAGTATTGTTATCATTTTTCTTGTCGGTGGATTCATCAGGAAAGGAAAGATAGCAATTTCCAATATACAAATAATCTTTATCATTGTTGAATTTACCCCCATTCAACATATACTTTTCTGAGCAGAATGAAAGACCCACTTCCTTTAAAACATTTCAAACTTGCATCTCTCTCTACATATAACATGAAGGCTAGCAGTGGGCAATAGAGTTTCCATTCTGCATGGTGCACAGTTTTTCTTTCTCCATTTCATAATCTTGGATCTTCTGTGAGGGAATTCTTGAATCTTATTATTCTGGAACATTACATAAAATAGTTTTTTTATAAGTAAACTCCCTGCAGTCTGTCAAAAGATGGAACTGCTTGTTTTTGTTTTAGGTTTCATTGTTTAATGGGGGACCTTCATACAGTCTGTATTCATTTTCTCAATATTCATAGATTACCACTGTAGGAATTGGAGTGTTAATATTGCTAGAGAAGGGGGTCTGCAGTGTACACTCATTGACCTTTGAGACAATGATTATGAACTGTAGAGAGAGGAGGGTGAAGGAGATACTGGATATGATATCTGGGCAACATAGACATATACATTCTGGGAATTATCAGTATTATGTGGAGTGACTTCTACAGCAAGAAATTAATTGTATGGGAAATTTCCGGGACTCAGAACATCCAATAATCTTTTCCAGGCATGTATTTGTGCTTCTCATTATAAATATCATCCGTCTATTATTTTGAATTAATTTTCTCACCATTTTTCTATGTTATGTTTGTTTAATACAATGATGTGAATGGAATGTGAGATAACTGATAAATGTTGTGATTAAATGAGCCCAAATAAATCATGAAAAAGAAAACCATACACACTTATTAGTGCCCCGACAGTCAGGGATTCAGTTGAGTTTCAAACAGTGGGTATCTAATTAGCATCCAAAGTACTTGTAGAAAGTACTGAACCAAGTTAGTGAGCATAATATCAGATAAAGGTTAGCTCATAGCCAAGTGGAACATTTCAAGGTCTTGGGGTCAGATGAAAATCATTGTTGTTGCAAAGACAGTGAAATGCAACAATGTTGTATTTTGATTATGCACAAAATTTAAAATCTCTGATAGACATGACAGTGAAATGCAATCTCTTTTAAACTGTTCATTTGTGCCAACTGTAGATACGGGGATCCACAGAAAACCAACTACTAGTGACTCCAATTATTTTCCAATAATGCAGTTTTTACAATGTCTAGATATGAAACTTTCCTTGGAAAACTGGAAAACTTTCCTTGGAAAAATTTCCTTGGTCCTGGTAGCATTTTTGCAGAATGAATTAAGTTCTTTGCTGGCATTCTCTCAGGTATTGTTCTGATAGGAGAAATTGGAGGAACTGCACAGGAGGATGCTGCTGCATTTATTAAGGTATATACATATATATCCTATAAGCTACTTCAAATTGAACAAGATATTGTGAGTTATGAACACTAGGTCTAGGTTGTATGATCTAAATTAAGACCTTGCAATTTACCTTAACTTGGGCAACGACAATTAACAATATCTCTGGACAGTGCTTAATAGGAAACTCAAGCAATGCATGCACAGCACTCCCATGCCCAATCTCTGCCATATGGCACAATACCTCTACCAAATCAACAGACAGCCATGCCTGGTTAGCAGAACCACATGGAAGTAAACTCCCATGTGGACCTTCAAGGGGTTCCTGCAAAATGAGGAATCTTTTGGTTAGATAAAGAAATGTAGAGATACAATAATAATAAAGAGGGGAAAACTAATCGCCCAATGGTTAGCTCTATTGGTAGACGCTCTTGTACAAAGTTCACAGAGGCCTCAGGATGAAACCCCATGACTCCCTTGGGTTACCATCTTGTATTTTGGCTGCTTGTTACTAGCATCCTCGATCCAGAAAACCGACGGGATAGGAGATAAACGGAAGCTGAATGTTTTTATGCAAATCCCAGAGTTTCCCATATATATTCTATTATATATCTCTCTAATAAAATAAATGCCAAACAAAAAAATATAATACTGCTGGCTTCTCAGAATACCCATGTCATGAAATAAACTGAAAACTACAAACAAATAAAGTGGTCATGCTTGTTGCACTTGAAGCACTTGATATGGCTCAAGAGTCAAATCCTTCTTCTTATGGTTAGAAGACCATGAGTCTTCTTTCTTCTTTTGACCCTTCTTGGATCTTCCTTTCTTTCCTACTTTCTTCACCTTCCCAATTAGAGCTGGTTCTGGTACATCCTCATAGCTGGTTTAAAAACTGTCTCTAAGGTCATCTCCTCCCCAAGAAAGGAATCCAACGGACTTTTGAATGAAGGTAGATTCTAACAAGCACATACACATTGTAAAAAATGATGCTAAGATGGACCAAAACCATTCATATTGATCCAGACTAGCTCATTGTCTTCTACCATGTCACCAGCAGCAACTAGCTAATCTCCAAACTCTATGAGCTTCATTAGATAGCTAGCTAATGTGTTAGTCATGCTCATGCGAGTACTGGTCAGTTTGTTCTTCAAGAGCATTCTGTTGGACATGTTCTCGCTTTGGTACAAGGTGACCAGAGCAGTATGCATTTCCCTGATCATCTTCTTATCTACGATGGGAGGGATTAGATGATCCTTCAAAAGATTCATTTCAGTTTGACCAATTTCTATTGTGTTCATCCAAATCCTTAAGATCTAAGGAAGGTATGACCTCCTTCTACACACATTTATAATAATAAAAGACATCAATAATTTAAACTCCATCTGTTTTTATGAGAAAATGAAGAGGTATAACCACTTATTAATAATTATATCTTTCTAGTTATCATCTTTGAGGCCATTCCCAAGGTTAACACACAACTAGAGTCCCATTCCCTATCCAATGGTAAATCACACAACACTCTACACTAATTAAACATTAAAAGTCAAACAAATTATGTAATGAGAAGCTTAAAAACATTTTTCTAGTTTCCCTAATTGTTTTTCTGGTTAAGATTCTTAAAAACTAGCTCTTTTCTGGTATTATACTCAAAGAATCGCTCAGTCCAGTGACCTGGTTGATACAAGGTTCACATGGTTGATGATGGTGGTGCTAGCTCCTCTTTTACTTCTAGTGCAAAGCACCCTGTGTCTTCTTCTGTCTTGGCCCAGTCCTCTAGTAAACTTGGTTGCCAAACTTTGGAGCTGTGCAAAACTGTGGACTTGATAATGCTATCCAAGAGCTCTCGATAATGCTATACTGACTGGTTCTTAATGTTATTCCTTCTTTAGAGCTAAAATAAGAAAATCGATGACCAGAATCTGAATAGTGGCAATATTTTACAAGCAGAGTGTTTTGTATAAAGCAAGGAAAGGAAATATCAACCTAACAATGAAAAACTTTCATGTTAAAAAACAATAACCCTTTACCTCAGTGGCATCTCGACGGAGAGCAAGCATACCAGCTTCAACACAAACGGATTTTAACTGTGCACCACTGAAATCGTCAGTAGAACGTGCAAGCTCTTCAAAGTTGACATCTGGATTAACAGTCATTTTTCTTGAATGAATCTGTGAAGGTCAAAGTAAGCTTGGGTATGAGAAATGGAAGAATAACATAGATGTTACCAACATTCATGTTTTTTATATTTTTTCTATCTACCTGTAAAATTCGTGCATGTGCATCCTCTGTTGGGTGAGGAAATTCTATCTTCCAGTCTAGACGACCTGAACGCATTAGAGCTGGATCTAAAATATCTGTACGATTTGTTGCTGCTATGACCTATACATGGCATTGAATTAAATCTTCGTAAGTTTTTCTAGATGATTTTATACATGATATAAACACTGTAGAATGAACATTAGAAACAACTTGAGGAACATTTTAATTAAGTAATGGCAACATGGAAAGAGAAATAATTGTGCCAATAAGAAGACTCTTCAACTTAAAAATATAACTGCTCTGTTTTTTCTCAAAAATTCAACCTATTACCAACATTTCGACTTCATAAAAGAAAAAAGTGCTTCATATGGTAATTACGAATTTGAATAATAGATGCTAAGATCACAATCACATTTATATATCACAACTGATAACATGCCAACAATTTTAGGAGTTTTATTTTTTTAAAGATGCAATGCATTTGTCTGGGCTGTGGTCTAGGGGCAACTTGGAGCAGTCGTCATGGTAATGACCCAGGTTCTAGACCTTGCAAGCATGCTCCCTCCCTGCATAGTGTTTGTCAAATGTGACTGTTGATATTGATGTAACCTTCAGGAAATTATTGAGATTACAAAATGTGCCGTTCGGCGCACAAGTGCAAGAGGGTTCCCACTATAAAAAATAAACAATGCAATGTATCTGAACTTTGAATAAAAACAAAAAATTCTTCTCTTGTAACATTAAGACTCCCTGGAGTCATGGAGAGCAATAAAGAAAATCTTAAGAAAAAAATTAGAAATGCAAAACTATCTTCCAAAGACGGCAATTACTAAAAAATTGCTAGAAAGACTACCTACGAGTGTAACTACTATAATTGATGGGGCAGCAAGGGATGACCTGTTAAGATCCAGGGACAGGGTTTGTTATTAACCACAGGGATACTAACTCTAAAGCTTTGCAATTGAACTTAGAACATTTTCAGAGAGCCGGAGTCTCCAAGGGGAGAGCCCTTCTACACAAAACTAAAAGAAACAAGACAAAATCTCCTATACTAATCATTAGTAGACCAGTGCCTTGTATCAACAAAATTGAAATTGCAAATAAATGTAGATGTAATAAGTGTGATTATGTGATGCCAAGGCTAATCAATGCAAAAAGGCATCCAGTAGCAAGCCTATCTAAGCACTTTAAACTTCAAACAAGTGTGACCATTAACTATCATTTACCATCATATTTCATAGGGATCATCTGATTAGCCAATCACAACAATATGTCTGATAAATAAGATTGTAGGACAGCCAATAAAAAATAAAAAATTGTATGTATTCAGCAGTATGTGTTATCCGAAACCATTCACAAGAGTATATCCGTCATATTCCAATTCCTTTAGCTATAAGGCAGTTCATGCACAGATATAACATGTGTTTGCAAAAACAAAGAGGTTCTAACAGTAGTACATGTATGATACAGGACTTATTTAACCACTAACTAACAATGCATTTGCTGTGTATGCAGGTGTAGACATAAAATAGCAAATACGGGACAGTCTGCAATAATGAATTCCAACCAAGTATATCAACAGTAAATGATGTTACTTTCAGACCTTTGTTCATCAACCATTAACATGCTAACCACCACTAACCCTCTCTAACGCTTGTTCTCTGGTGTTTATATGCAGGGTCAGAGCACTGTTTGCAATGTGAAAGGAAGGGCTGCCACAAATTGTAGACCCTGTATAGGGTGGGCAGCCACTGAAAGGGATTCCCCCTTGGTTGGTAAGGCCTTGGACATGCCCTAAAGGAGGATACCAAGGGCTGCTAAGGTGAAGCCGACCCGCTAAACAAGCATCTTTCAATTTGCAGGTATTTTTTTTTTTAAATTCACTACCGTCGGTTAAGCGACGGTTATACATGTCGCTTAACCAACGCTTCATCTTTATCCAAGTCGCTTAACAGACGGTTCTTCATGTCTCTTAACCGACGCTTAATCTTCATATTCGTCACTTAACCGACGGTTCTTCATGTCTCTTAACCGACGCTTAATCTTCATATTCGTTGCTTAACCGAAGGTTCTTCATGTCTCTTAACCGACGCTTAATCTTCATATTCGTCGTTTAACCGACGATTTCTCATGTCGCTTAATCGATGCCTTACATTTAACCGATGGTAAATGAGGTGTCGCTTAACCGACGGATTAAACAGATGTCGGATAACCGACGACAAGCCACCGATGCTTAAAAAAAAAATCATAGTGTCGTACATGCGACAGGGAAGTGTCGAAAATCCGACAATATGGCCGTCGAATTTTTGGTCGAAATGTAGTAGTGTAGCTACTCATACAGAGTTTTGTTTTACAGTAGGTTTTTAATTAAAATACGATTTCAAGTTAAGGCTCTAACTAAATACTTAGTTCTTATGTGCATGTTTCTTTCCCAATTTGAAGTGCTAGCTGCTAACTCAACTCTCCAATATTCAGCCTCTCAAGACCCTAGTAAGCCCTGGATTACACTGAGGGTTTTTCTCCTACAATGAGTAATGGTGGTTGGAAAATGAGGATATTTTACTGCCGGTTAAGGACTCAGCTTGGGTTTTACTATTAAATTACTTCTTGTTATTTAGTTTTATATCAAAACCCTAAAGGGTATTAATTGCAAGAATGTTGAAGGCTACTGCAGCTGTTACCTGGAGTTTACATGATAGAGTCTTTACGGCTTGGACGATGTAATCCTTTTGCTTAAACCTTTAATAAAAACTCATCTCTTAGTCGTGACAATGTTACTCGATCTCTTCCTGGTTACTTAAGGTTTTTCAGTGGTTTTTAAATGAAAAGAAAACATTGTTCGCTCAGTCGGAACTTGTAAACAAACAAGGGTTATTACTAACTATAAATTTTTGGTTTACTATTTTCTATTTTTAAAAGAAATTGTAGGATTTGTTTTTGTACAGGCTTTAAGCCTCGACTAAAATTTATAAAAGGCCTATGAGCCATTACACTACTTTCTATTGTCTCTTAATTAAATTAACCACTTATACTATGAAACGAGAACTCGACATAGTTCTCGTTTTTCTCTCTCCTAATTTTAGTAGCTATTTTTACCCTCGTTTCAAAAATGGTTGATGCCAGTATTACACATTTTCATTTTCAGACATTTTTTGGGGCCTTTGAATTATCTTTGTTGTAAAATATTTTTAATTTCTATTTTCAAGTGTGTTTTTTGAAATTTAACAAAATAACATACATTTTTAAGCAATTTATAATGAAAAACATATACATTTTACGATTTTTTCTATAAAATAAGACATTTTTATGTACAAAATAAGGCATTTTTATTGAAAAAATTGTAAATAATTCCAAAAAATAAAGACATTTAAAACCATTTTCAATGAATTTTCAGAGAATTTTTCTCTAAAAATGATCATATTTCATATTAGTGATCGAAAAGTGACGACTCACATAAAGTCGAGAAAAAATATACAAATTATTTGTAAAAAGCATATTAAAAACATTATATTTAGAAATTTATTTCTAAAATAAAGTCTGAAAGTCAAAACATTACTAATATATCTGATCAAAAAATTGTCAAAATTTGTCAAAATTAACATTTTCTTCAAAACATGAAACTATTCAACAATATCATGCATGCCAAATTCTTCATCGACATTGGAATTTTCTGGAGCTTGAATTTCCTCAGGGACATCAATGTCCTCTTCCATTGGGTCTTCTATGTCTGCAAGATCCCCAAAGTGCTCCATTCCAAACACCCATCCTAACGGGGGTTGGGGCTCTTTTGACATCTTTGCCACAAGTGTTTCACTAAACTCTCCTTTCTTCAAACCAACTTCTTGCAGTTCATCTGGAAGAAC
>LPNX010986762.1:404562-460160 GCA_001517045.1 Pseudotsuga menziesii | reverse complement strand
GTTCTTTGATATGGTTAAATAGAATACTGATAGTTTCCCTCATATGAATGACTGCAGATTATTAGTTAAATGCAATTGATTTATTCTGTTGAATAACTCAAGAACAGTTTTCATTTTAGACCCTTTTTGGCTTCAGCGTGGACTGTGTTAATGGCCATGAACATTGCTTAGGGTTATTGGTTTTTTTTCATGAATTGTGTGATGGTTCGATTCACATTTTTTCTGTTTGAAAGGTTATAAGTAAACTGAGTTTTTATTATTTCTATTTGCCAGCGTATAGTGGACAGCGCTAGACTTCTTTTTATTCACTCTTCCTATAGCAAAATAGCAATAGATTTTTCCTTTTATTGCTAGCAGATAGACTGTAAAAGTAGATTAAGGAATGGCGTGAGTTAATGTTATTTTTGGTTTTCAGCGTGGTTGCTTATTGATGGTTATTGTTCAAAGATTCTGTTCAGGGATATGGCATGTATAAAACTGTGTGATGAATTTGATTTTGTTGTAGAATCTATTTGATGAAAGATTAAAAATAGATGGATTTCACATTTCCTTTACTGCCAGCGTTATAGTGATTCAAAATAGATTAGATTGCACGTTGTCTTCACTGTCAGTGGTATAGTGATAAATGAATGGTTCTGAGATTGGTTTAGAACCCCTCTTTGTTTGCCGGATTTTACCAGCATTTGTTTTCCGGATTTTACTAGCATTTGTTTGCCGGATTTTGTTTGCCGGACTGTAGTGATAATTTGCATTGTTGCTGGACTGTAGGGTATTTTACCAGCATTTGCATTGTTGCTGGACTGTAGGGTATTTTTATTGTGTTGTGTGGATTTTACCAGCATTTGCAGCATTGTTAGTATAAGATTTAAAGACTTTATTCTACAGAGTATTTAGGATTTTTCCTAAACAACGTTTTGCATGCCCAGATAGGATATTAGATCATTAGAGTTAACTCAGCATACTTATTGACAGGCTGATTGTTCTGAAGGATAAATTAGAAGTGCTGTAGCTTAATATTTTATTTGTTTTCTTAATAGGCTGTAGTTAAAGTTTTATTTGTTTTCTTAACAGGCTGTAGCTTAAGATTTTATTTGTTTTCTTAGCAGGCTGTAGCTTAAGATTGTTCATAGTTGCTGAAGCTTAAAATTGTTGAATAGATCATTGATTGTTTTGAAAGATTGCTGTAGTTTAGTATTACTTTGGGAGGTTGCTGTAGGTTACTGCAGTCTATCTTGAGTTTGACAGTAAGATAGTGATCAGAAAATTGATACCTTTTTCTTTATGACAGACCTAGAAACCCTTAGTATTGATCATTCAATACAGTAATAGCTTCGTCAATTTCATTTTGTTTGCAAGTAGATTAGCATTTCTTTAAATATGAGCATTGAGACTACTTTACCTGCACATATGGTGTAGCAGCTCGAAGCTTACGCACCCTGGTTGACAATTAATTGAAGGTAAATTAACTAGTGATAAAATTACCCAACACTTGTTCCCATTATCCTTCTCTATTTGGATCACCTCATGGATCGATCTTGAAATAGTTCCCAACATTTGAAAGACTTACGGCAAGTCTTCCTTCGATTTTGTGAATATAATGTCCGCATGAACCCCCTCAAGTGTGAGTTCAATTTCCCAACCAGTCACTTATTAGGATCCATCGTGTCCCAGAATAGCATTATCGTGGATCCCTTGAAGGTTCAATACATCCCAAATCTTCCCCCTCTACACACTCTACGCCAATTGTAGACCGTTCAAGGAAAGTCCAATTTCCTTTGTCGATTTATTTCAGATTATGCAACAAAAGTACATGGATTCTTACGCTTGCTCCGTACCAACATTCTATTTTTGTGGGATGAGCAAGCGCAAACCGCTTTTGATGCATTAAAAAAATATTTGACTTATACTCCCTTGTTGACTTCACCAAGGATTTTATCATGTATGTATCAACATATGAAAATTACATCCCTAGAGTTCTAGTCCAAGAAGATAATGCTTGTCAAGAACATGTGATCTATTTTGTTAGTCAGAAGCTTTTTGGACCACCATTACATTACTCCCACGAAGAGAAAATGGACCTAGTTGTTGTCTTTTCGATGCGGAATCTATGCCATTACATTATCATGAGTCAAACCAAAGTTATGGCCAATTACAACCGCATGTGTTATCTCTTGTTCTCACGCCTTATCCAAGGTCATTCCACGAAGTGGATTGTCATTCTTCAAGAGTATGACTTGGAATTTGTCACACCCAAAAGCACCAAAGAAAACACTAAAATAAGAATGGGTCATAAACCATGGACCAATGATCATGCACTACATAAAACCATGGGAAACCAAATTTGGGATCATCCTATACAAAAATTATGAAGGTATCCCCACAAATACTTTTAGTCACACTTTTTATCCATCATACTTTTGGCACATATTTCCACATGACATTGTATGTTCATTTTACGCTATACAATTCTCGATTCCATTCCCATTAACAACCCTAGATGGAGAAAAGTCGACGAACTGGATCATGGAATCCATTGGAATAAATCCTCAAATGATTCTAGTGACCCATTTGCAAAGGTATGAATAGTTGCATTTGTTTTGTTAATTAAACAAAAAATATACAAGATAGTTTGTTTATTGTTTTTTAAGTAAGTGAAGGTTGAATGCTTTCCCTTGCACCACGAAATATAACTATAGATCCCTCTGATCTAAGGTTGGTTCTTTTGCATGTAGCTAGAGAGAAATGTCCACTACACCATACGAGGACACTTTTATCTTAAAAGTGATCTGAGAAGGGATCATACATATGGCTTGTTCTAAGTAAAAAGTGACCAAATGAGTATAGGATGGATCAATAGTATCATTATAAAATAACAATTCCTTTTTCTACATTGGAAACTTTGCAAGGCTTCCAATGTAGGCATGGGACATGGTGCTTGAGCTAAAAATTAAACAAAACTATAGTCATGAGTAGCTCAGGAATTGGGATTATGGGTGGTCTTGCATAATACACCTGGCTTGGGAGGATGAGGTATTGTATCAAAAGTTATCTTCTCTATGGTGAGAGAGCCACTAGGTTGTGATGCAGAAGGATTTGAACTAGTTGGAGGAGAATTCTAAGAACAAGCTTGAATATAGGTATGGACGTCATGATCACACATGAATATGTTGGAAGTGGTGATGCTACCCTTTGGTGGGGGATTGGCATGGTTACCTCTTTGTGAAGGCATCGATGTAGTATCAATCAGTTGTTGTTGTTGCAGAAGAGGTTGATTCAACATAATGGGTTATTGTGTACCACCTTGTTCAGCCAAAAATTGATTAATGTATTCCATCTGAGGGAATTGGTGGGTCAGATGATCTCCCTCGAAAATTTTACAAGGGAATTTAAACTTCCATCATTCTTGAGTACCCCATTGGGAGTATCCATATTGGGATCCTTCCCCGTGAGTAGCATTCAAATTCTTCTTCTATTTCATCTTCTTTCCTTTTAGGTTCATAGATTGGAGTGTGATGATGTCAAAGTAAAGGTAGGATTTGTGGGATGTGCTTTATAAATAGACATTTGTCCCATATACTAGGTAATTTCATCAAGTGTATTAGCATAACAAATAATTCCTTGGAATGAGGTCCTAGTGGTGTCCTAGTCACAATCTATCATGGAATGTGCAACATGAGGGGCTTTTAGGTAATAGAGTGTGTCAAATTGAGAATATATCAAATCCATTTTCTAAACACTCTAAATGAGTTTTTCTTTTGTAAAGGCTCTTTACATAGCCATGTCAATTGCAAGACTAGGAAACAAGGATTTCATGAACCAATCTACTAATAATTCATTAGGTATAAATGTTTTGTTATTCCTATGATGCCTCCATTCATGAATATGATCAGAGATATGGGTAGAAATATTTTGTCAAGGATAAGACAAAAGTTGTATTCCCATCCCATAATGAATAGATAATTGGAAATGTGTCAGATAAACCATGGATAATGAAAAATAATATGTACAAGTGTTGTGAAGGATCTTAATGTACCATTTACCAGCATCATCGATGAGGCTTAGCTAAAATATATGCAAGAGAATACTATTGTTAAACAAGGAGTTTGAAGAACATCATATATGAAAATTCATCACATGTATAGATGGATCATCGCCTAGTAATCCATCAAACTTGGCTATCTTTGAAGGGAGGTCTGTCATAATTGCAGTCCATTCATTCATATCTAGAATGATATCATTAGTTAACCAATTTAAATATGGTAGGTTCAATGTAGATAAGAAAGGTGATTTCATTGGTTTTGTCGCAGTCATGTTGTGCATGGGTGGATCTTGATAGCTGTTGTAATCAATCATATTGCAAGGTTACCAATGATACACATAAAGAATCATATAAAAATAACAGAACAAGAGACAAGAATGGTAGAAAAAATAATAGATTATATTACTCAAGTACACATGTGGGTTCATACAATAAACCAGACCGAGTATCTATCTGGCTCAACAACCTATATATATGTTTACAAAATAGTTACAGAAACTACCTTTCGGCTCAACCAACTGACATGACCTATGAGATCGAACTAATCTACAATTATTCGAATAGTCAGTCTAGTCAGCTTAGCCGACTATCTCCTCCAACATCTCCCCCAGCACAAAATATTTCTTCATCCTGAAGAAACAGGGAGGTGACAAAATCTTTGTCTTGAGTAGTTATATAATGCTTTGTTATGGGCTATGCTTCCTGATAGACAATTTCTTTTGAATGAATACTTCCACAATAGCTTCTGAAGTAATTTCCAATTGATGTTGGAATTCCTCCTAAGTGCAAAGTGCATTTTGGATGTCTATGGTTAAAGTAGTGAGACTCGATAAATTCTATACCTTTTGATGTATGTCTATGTTAAACATATTTCTCATGTTGGTGCCTAGAAGTTTTGTCTTTTCTTTGACGGCCTCAAGTAATCTTTTCATGTAAGGGTGAATCTTGTCGAGATTGAAAAGGCTTGTTCTAGCTTGGCTAATCCACTGATGTTCTTGTTTCTCCCATTTTTCCGTTTTTTCCATCTCTAGAACGAGTTAGTTATAAATTGTTTGCACCATTGCTTCTTTGTTTGCTTGACGGTTCTGCAGTGAACTGATGAGATCACAAGTCATTTGTACCTGCTGAAACACTTGGCCATAGTACATGTACTAATTCCTCAATACTTCCTCTATTACATTGCATTTTGAGATATGCTCTCTCAGCACGTTATAGGCTACTGAAAATGTTGTATATTGATTTCTCAGTAACCCAGTATTCTCTTATGCCTGTTTTTCTTTCCTTTCTTGTAGTTGTGCTTAAAGTTTCGACACGACACTTTCAAATAGTTGGTATGCTTTGTCCAATGGTTTGACTGTTTCAACCCCTTCTGGGATTGTAATGAATTGTCTCGCCAGATTTTCACATTTTGTCACGAATTCAGTCTACTATGTCTTTATTCTTTCTATTTGTTATTTTATTTTCTCTCTTCTTTTTCTTGACTCTTTATTGATTGCATCCAACAACAGGTCTAGCTCCTCTTCTCTTATCATATGCATGTCGATTGTTGTTGTCGATCCTAATTGAGTGAGGTGAATCACTAATGGTATCTATTGTTAAGTTAGTTGTAGTTGTTTCTAGTGTTATTTTTCTTGTTTCTTTATTTCTTTTCTATCTCTTCTTATTTGTCTCTCATGTTTTGTATTTTGTATTTCATCTTCTTTTGTCAGTGGAGTTGTCTCCTGTATTTTCTCTATAGTGGTGATACATAAAGTGGGATTTATTGGATGGATTTATGGTGGATAAATGATAGGTGATGTTTGTAGTGGTGGTGTAGGTGAAGGTGGTGTGGGTGAAGGGAGAGGTGGTGGTTGTTCAGAGTTTGATGGTAGAAAATTCAGGATGGAATATGTCGGCAGAGGGGTTTCGACAATTTCTAGTGATTCAACCTTTTTTGAAGCTTCGAGAGATTCGATATTTTCAACCATTTCTTGGCTTGGTTCTAGTGGTTCGACTGGGTCAAGATTGAAAAGCTCTTCGGAAATGGCAAGTTCGACTTCCTCGGTAGGAGAGTTATGAAGTGATGGGTTTTCATTGGTTTCTGGAATAACTGAAGAGATTTGTTCTTCCACAATTTTGTCAATTTTATCCGAATTTATCTGGAAGGTGGACTTAATATGTCCCACAGCTTATGTTTTTTATGCAGAAGTTTGTGGTTGGATGGGATTTGGTAAAGTGGATAGAATGTGTTGTGGGGCATATGAAATGATAACCGGTTTTTTTATCATTGTTTGCTGAACAATGGGGAAAAAAGATGGAAGTTGGTTGATGAAATCCTGAAGATCACTATCTTTGTCGACTCTGGTATGAAGGTTTTCTGGTAATGCTTGTAAATATGGGTTTATGGACGTTGTCGGTGTGATGGATGTCAAATTTGGTAAATATTCTTCGACTATTTGAGCTGGATATGGAGGTGGTGAGGTAATAGTGAGGTCAACTGGATCAACAACATGTGGGGTGAATTTTTTTCCTTTCTTTTCTTTTGACTATGGTTTCTTTTCTTCTTTTGTGATGAAATTTTTAAACTGTTCCTCGGTTGGTATCTTGTTTTTGGTAGCATCCTATAGAATCTGTGCAGCGCTAGCATATAGGTCATCGTCATCATATGATTGTTATGGAAGTATAAGCCTACACTTTCCATTTACTTTTACTGGATTCTTCCTTTTCTGTCGATCCTTAGATAGTGCGACAACTAGTTGATGGATATTTTCCTTTCTCATTGCATATCTAGGAAGAGGGTTGTTAGATTGGGTATCTTCATCCATCTGTCCTGCTTCTTCCTCCTGATGTTTTGTTGTTGGTATTGTGGAAACCTCTAGAGGGTTGGATTTTTCTCTTCTAGTATCATCTAGAGTAAAAGTAATGATATGAATTTGTACTTCATAATCCTCTTCTTTTTCCTGGTCAATTAGAGGTTCTATTATAGGTTGATTGACTTTCTTCTCTATTGTTGGTATGTCTAACTTAGTGTTATACCATCGACTTAAATCGGCAAATATTTCTTTTATTGATGGGTAAAGTTGATGGGTTCATCATTTCCTCTAGCCCGTTGTAGTTACCATACTGAGGTGTGGTCTAATTCTAACTGAATGTGTGAAGTCAGCAGCAAACTTCATCAGATGTTATGTGGTACCCTCCATCTTCCCTTTTTAATTTTTTAATTCTGGAACCAAGTATCCAACCAAACCTTTCCTTGATTTAATTCCTGTCGACATGTTGAGGCCTGGAAATTCGCAGGAAACAACAGAAAGGGATTCTCCCCAATCAACGTTCCCAACTAGCCTGTTGACTGTTTGGTATATGGAATCCGTTCAGTTTGCGGTCCGGCTACCGTAGGTCAAGTAACAAAAACAAAGGCTTTTACCGATTGCGGCTTGGTCCACCGTATATTTTTTGTATTTTTTGACTTAATGTATGAAATGCAAGTGCCTAACTAAATGCAGGGTGATAAGATGCAAGGAGCAGTCACAATGTGATGCGCAGGTTCTTACCTCTCGTCTTAGACTCACGAGTATCTAAATCACCTACAACAAGAAAATAAACTAACTACCTAATCTATCCCTAGGGAGCAAGGTTATCATTCATTGGTGAGAAATATAATTTGTGCATGCATTATGAAAAGCTATAGATAGCTGACACTTCTTTCAAGACGCATGAACAATTACTGATATTTGGGAAACCAGATAGCCAATTGCTTATGAACAACTTCTATTACTCACATTGGAAAACATCATAAAATATACTGAAGAACATTCACCAAGAACATAGGTTCAAGAAATTAGAACAATCTCACAGTTAATGAGACACAGCTGAAAATGAAATAGTTCCCCTTCAACATTGCTCATTTAATTACATTTGATGCATTCCATATCGCACTTTCTCCAACAGGAAAAATTGCAGTCTCTAATTGTAAAATGAAATAGTTCCTCTTACAAGCAAATCGTTTACCCTTTTTTCCAGGGAAAAAGCCCTTCCTAAATTCTAACTTTCAAGTATTTAAACTATAGCCGCAAACCGTTTGGGATGCCCCCCAAACGAATGACCTTTCTGCTCCCCAACGCTTCATATTCCTTTATCTTTTCTACGCATGCCCATGAGTGGCTAAGTAACTGCCGGGCCTTTCAGAACTGCTCCTTTGTCACCATTCATTTTGTCTTTTCTTTGGTTTGTCCATCTTACAATCCTGCTGGTTTCGGCTCTACCTTCACCAAAAGGTCTGCCTCCCTTGACCAATATCCAAAAAATACCTACAATCAAACGACAAGCATCATTTGTGGGAAATGCATTTAAACAACAGCAAACTAAACTGACTGAACGACTAATCCACAGGAAAGGGTCAGGTGCACCACCTTCATTCTACAAAATCCAAATATACTACCTCGTTCTTCTACAGGCTTGTGATAACAAAGCCAACAACAAAAATCGGGAGGAAACCAACACCGGAAGCCAAATGGCTTTCCCGGTCGCAACGGTGGAAGAGTCAATGCTACCGGCATGCGACGGGACAGCGGGAAAAACTTTGAATCGGAAATCAGATGGCTTTCCCTTTCGGAAGCTCAATGACTTTGAGAGCCTCAATGACGTAAGGGAAAAGGCGGAAGATACGTGACGCGAGCGGGAAAACTTTAGTCGAAAGTCGGAAGGCTTCGACATCGGACGTGAAAAGGCTTTCTCAGCCGCAGCGGCGGAAGAAAAAAGGCTTCGGGTGCGCGACTGAAAGGTAAACGTGCATCGTCAATCGGAGCTCTTTATGTTTCGAATGGCTAATCAACTTTGGGAGCCACAACGATGGAAAAGAAATGACTACGGGCAAGTGATTAAAAGACAATACTCATCGGCAGTCAGAGCAATTCGACCTTCGGATGAAGAATCGGTTTAGGAGCCGCAACGAAGAAAAATAAGACTGACGCATCAGACAGCGGACTGTTTTAGGCTTTGGAAGCTTAGTTGCTTTGGAGCCGCAATAGCGGAAGCTAAAGAAGACTACAACCATGTTGGAAGCCAACAACAACCCCTTCATATTCCATTATGATGAAGGGAGATCAGCTCTATTTTATATTTTACTCAAAATTATAATAGAGTGCCTTCAGAATATTTGATTTTGAAGGTACTCTCAATTCGAGAAAAGTAAAATGATATATTTTAAGTTGGTGAAATCATGCTAGTGAAATTGGCAATTAACAACTGTCAGTTAGTTTCATAAATTTTCATATAATTAATTCAATCATTAAGATAAATTTATGTGACTATATATGATTTGAGAAATTCGAAAGGATAGTATGCCAAGGGAAAATCAATAAAATACATCTTGTGTTGGTTTAAAAGATGGATATGGGTGAGGTATTACTAACCCTAAGTTCTTAGAACTCAAGGTGACTTTTAAACTTGAAGTTTATATTCCCTATAATGCCTTACTATGATTTTTGTAAATATTATAGTGAATGAATAAGTGATTTTCATATAGGATTTTTCACATATTATAGTTTTATCATTTAATATCCTATTAGATTAATGTTGGATATTCATAAATTGGATTTTTGAAAGATTTAAGACTAAGCCTATGAAATATGACATAGATATTAAATCAAGCCATTTCGCTAGTTGTCATGCTAACATTAGGATATGTGATTTCATCACTATATCACATAGAGTGATACCACCTTTCACGCTAAAACTGGAGAAGACTATTAAGGTGACAGAGTTTACGAAAGGCCATGTGTCAAAATGATAACGTTTGTCATTCAGATTGCTGAGTTAGCACAGAGATGTGGCTTGCACCTCATGATAAATCGACAGCTATGAACATATGGAGGCATCGTATTAACAGAATTGAATGTTGATAGTCATGTCATTTTATCACGATGTACAAGTTCATTATTAACCACTGTCTATAATCAATGTTTGAATTTATGATTCGTCAATCACAAGATCTCTGGTACGCCGATTTGGTTGAGTATCACTACTAGTCGTGGATAAATCGTAGATAAACCTGCATATATCATAATATAATGTTAAGTTGCAATTCTCATGATGATAAGGCTCGGCTAAAATGACCATGACCAGAGATCCCAGGTTTGTCAGATCTAAATCATGTGAAGTTTGCACATCATGTCTTACGTTTGGGTACCTATTCCCTCCTTGTTCACCTCTCCGTTCATTTCAGTTCGAAGCTAGGAGAGCGTGGAGAAAACTATGGCTCCTCTAAACCATTATTAAATCTCTGGCTCTGAACTCATAGAAGCCAACGAGGAGGTAGCTCTGTGTTTTGAGAAACTTGGATGGGGGAAATTCTTTAAGAGTTTCAATGGTCATCATGTAGAGGTGACTAAACTATTCGCCATGAATTTGAAAGATGACATTGTGCAGATAGGGGGTTTTGAGTTCGTTATTAACGAAGACAAGATAGCAGCAACGACATAGCTCCCGCAAGTTGGAGAACACTGGTTTAAGGGTAGAAAGGTTAATAAGAAGAGGTGTTTATCTCTGCTGTTCCCATTGCCGGATGATACTAAGCTGAAGATAGGTGTCCCTATCATATTCTTGAAGCCCGAATGGAGAGCTTATTACAAAATCTTGGTAAGGTACGTGTCCTGTGATGGACGTTTCTCCCATTTACACCTTTACCATTTAAGATTGCTATTAGCACTACAGGGTTTTAAGCTCAATTTACCATTCTATTTGTGGAAAAGTTTGAAGAAGATGTCACAGGAAGTTAGAAGTTTTAGTAACCCTGATAGAAGTCTTTTCCACCACAGGTTAATCAAAATCATAGTGCAACATCAGTTGTATGTAAATGGCAAGTCATGGGATGGGTTTTTAACCGATTGTCAGTTGGGACTGATGCAGTAGTGGTCGAATCCCTCCCCATGAATTCGTAAGAAACGAAAAGCCATAAAGTCTGAGGTTAATAATACTTCTGAAACTGTATAAGAGGTAAAGGGGTTTGAGGAAGTCAGTATACCCTTAAACGATGGGATTAGTAAAGATGATGATGGGAATACAGTCCCTTGTGGCTCTAAAGCATTCCTGAATCAGCCTTTATCCAGTAAAGGTCATAGCACCCCTGCAAAAACAAAATAAATATTAACCAAAAGCAAAACTGATAATATTCTATTTGAAACAAATAAACTTGATGAATATAACAAAGAATCTATGCATAGATTAGATCATGTTGCTCAGATTTGATGTGATAAGGAAGGGCTTGGTTTTGAAAATCTATCGTTTTCAAGAAGGGTTAGGAGGAGCATGCACAGTATCCATACGATTTCGGTTCATAGGGTTAATCAATAGGATTCTTAGCCTGCAGTCATCAATATTGAATATGACACCCCATCATCTATCCCTGATACAATTAATGTAAATAATCCAACTTTCATACAGGGTAATGATGCAAAATCAAGCAAGTCCGAGGTTACTCAACCAGGTATAGACAGAGGTATTGTAGACTTTGAACCATCGTCTAGTCAGTATATTTAAATCCCTATTTCTCCTCAAGTACCCAATGAAGATGAGACTCTGCAGCATGTACTAGATAATGCATACCAGGATAAAATTACGGAGTTAAAGGGTAAACTCAAGCATTTCCTATCTAGTACAGCGTTGTTAGAAGAGGAAAATAAAACATTTAGAGAAGAGTTACTGGATTGGATCCACAGATGGAAAGAGGTAAGCGCTAAAAATAATCAGTATAAAAAATCGAAGAAGTCAATAATAAGTACAAACCAGCACCTACTTGAAATAATTGAAAAAAAAAACGTAAAGATTGTTAGGTTAAAGGCTAAGTTGACTGAAGCACGAAGAGTTATCTCTCTTCAAAGTAGAACATGAAGGTTATTCTTATTTTCCTGGATCATATTTGCTATTAAAAATAGGTAATGACATGTTTTGTAATACATGCCTGTAAAATCGCAGATTTTACAGGCATGCATTAAAAATCTTAGTTTATTCTGTTAAATTTATTATAAACAGCTTTAATGAGATTCTTCGTTGGTTGAATGTAGGTGGGTTTATCATCATTCTTCTACAGAATTTCAGGACGTGGTTAATATGTTCGCATGGAGATGTGGTTGTTTGTTACGAGCTGGAGTTTCAACAATGGACAAGAATCTTCTAAAATACATGGACGCAGGCTAGTCGTTTTCTGTTTATAGTGACAGGTGTGATATAAGAGATTGGATTCTCTTTTTAGTTAGATGAACCCTATAATGTTGCATGCAACATTAATAGGGAAAACTGAATCGTAGTGTTATAAATGGGGGAGATTTTGATGAACAAAAGGATGGAGTGTTTGAAGAAAACGTACTGGAATTATATTTTGTTGCTGATGTTATTTCATTCCTGAAGTTGAACCTTTGGATGTGAATACTACTGGACATCTACAGACAGATACCGTTACTGGTATTTTTGTTTTTGGATTTATTATATATATTTCAGGCTTATCTTCTTTCTTAATATTAACACAGTGTGCTTTGATATACTGATGTTTAATTACATTTTTCACTTTATCAACTCAAGATAGCAATTTGAATGAACATATCATTATGATTATGTTTATTAGTATTTTTACAGTAAACTTAAGCTATAATGATATTCTCTTCTGTCTATTTAAAATTTCATTTGTATGTTGACAGTGATGTTGTAATAGACATTATCTTGAAGTTCAATTTGCTATGTTGAAAATTAATTATTAATTAATCTCAGAAAGTTAGAATAATTGTTTATTTTCAATTATTTTGTTGTTTCTGTTGTTATATAACAGAGTGACTTAGTATTCATTATTTAAATGTTTCTATTTAAATTGTGTTCTAGTCTTCCTGTTAATCTTTTATTAATTAATAATTAATCTAGTCTTTAAATACGCTCTCAGCTGAGATAGGATAATTAGAGTAGATAGAATAGTTCAGTTAAATTTTATTTTGATATAGTTTAAATAATAGCTGTTAAATCAACTTGCATACTTTATATAAGTTTTTTATATTCAGAAAAATTCTCAAAATCAGAGTCTTTCCTTAAGAAAGCAACATTAGATAATTTAGATAGTAGAAATTAATTATAGGACTTAATTAGATAGAAATAACATTAGTATAGGCTAGATTTTGCTGGTTTTATTATCTCCTTAAGAGATAAATCAGCTGGTAGCAGGACCACAACCTACGAGGTTTTGTTAATTCAAACACACCAGACGTTGCTTTAAGCTGATTGTGTGGACAAAACCTCCTTATTGGCCTAGTTCGGAAAAACAAGCCAACAAATGGCGCTAGAAGGAGGGCCGATCGGCAAGTAAGCCCTTTTGAGCTATTTCTTTTAAATTTTGATCTATTTTAAAAATGGCTCCTATTACTGTTTTAGAACATGTTTCAGTATGCCTGAGCCTGCTGGAGGTATTTCTGAAAATGCAGTAAATCTCTTGCAAAGGTTAAGTTTTGATGGAGAAGGTAAAATGACCGCTTTGAAACATCTCACTGAATTTATAGATATTTGTAACCATTATCGTATAGTGTGTGAGAGTAATATTTGCAGGCTTTTTACTGTCACTTTCAAAAGAAGAATTCGAGGCTGGTTCAAAATGTTATCAGCTAAATCCATTCATTCATAAAAACATTTCATGGAGATGTTTATTGATGCGCATGAGGATTATAATTATCAAGCGTTGAGGTATGAGATTGGAAATCTTCACAAACAAGAAGGCGAATCTACTAGTACTTTCTTTTTAAGATTTATGTCAATGCATTTTAGATTCCATGAGAAAGATCAACTTTCTGCAGAAGAAATAACAGATTTATTTTTATTTCTTGATTCTCATTCAACTTTATATGATCAAACAAATCATGATAAGCCACAAATTGACGATATGTATGTTGATGGTTGCATCACTTCATTAGTTAAAATTGATTCAAGGTCTAATTTAACTGGTCCAAATTTTGACACTAAAATTTTTGAACATCAACAAATCTTAGGATCCTCTAATATACAATTTCAAGAACAAAAGAATTTAAATTCGACACTTACATTTAAAAATCTTTCTCTTGTTCAAGCAATTGTAGTCGAAAAGGAATCGATGATTTTAGGATCTAAAACCGAATCTTTGAATGATCATTGCATATATCATGATTTTGCTTTTTCTTCTTCTGAAATTGAACAAAATTGTCTCATTCCTTTACAAAATATATCAACAAATCAAAATATGGATAATGATTTTCCTCTTGAATCAGTTAATCAAGATTGTCCTTTGCAAACAGGAACATCTAATTTTCAACATTTGGAAAGTTATCATGATTTATATCCGGATCTATTTACTGATTATAGTTCATGTCCAGATACTAATATACAAACACTATGGTCAGTTCCTATGCAAAGTGATTTGTTGTATAAGAATAAGGAAAATATTTATATTCAAGATATTGACGAGGAAAATAATCTTATAAATATCGCTCATGAATCTCATGCATACAATAATATTGAAGAAGTTGAGTTAGAAGATAAAACCATTTCTTATAATGTTGGCGATACTAATCTTTTCAATTGTAAATTAATCAAATCGTCAAAATCTCATGAATTTCAAAGGGAAAGTGCTTACTCTAAGGTAGTATCAAAATTTGATTTTCAAATTTATGATGATGATACTTCCTTACAAAATATATCCTCTACTTTAACTTTTCCTGGATCCTTTGATCATAATCTTGACATGCCACTTTTTTATTACTATCCTGATGAACTTGCTATCACACATTCCATTGAATCTTCATGAGTTTTAGATCTCCTCCAATCTTCTTTTTATGACCCAGTTTATGCATGGTTGGAAGAGTCATATTTTAAAAGATTTTCATGTCCGATCTTCTTCTTTATTTTGTAAATATAAGTTCTAATTTAATACTTTCTATTTTCCAGTATGACACATTTCAATTCACATTATTAATATTCAATATGTTTTATTTTGCAGGGTTACAAATGCTTCAATGGCTTCATTGGCTTTTTGACTTTACCTGATTATGATTGAATATTTGACTAGGAATAAGATAGAGTAGTTTCTTTTCTTTTTCTTTACTTCTTAGTTTTTAGTTTTGATTTCACACATAGTAGTAAATATAAGAATGTATATATTTATTAATCAAATCAATAGTTTTCTGCTAAGGATAGATTGATCTCTACTTATTTTTGGTCAAGTACACTTGGTTGGATTGACATGTTAGAAAGCGTTTTGAAACAAGTGATATAATCAGGGAATGCATGAATACGAGTATGGCCTTACATCAAGGAAGTGAATTCTTTATCTTATTTCCATTTCAAAATTTGTATACTTGTTATTTACCTTTTCAAACTTTGAAGTATTGAATTTTGACATTAATTGTGAGAAATCATAAATTTACAATAATTCAGTAATGATAAATCTATCATTAGGTTATTTTACACGATTGTGGGATGATGTCATTAGTTATATACTTTTAGACTATATTTAAATTATTACAATGACATTCATCAATTTATTTCAAATGTGTAGACTAGCCTTATGGTTATTTCTTTTATCATTCAAATTTTGATTTTCTCTTGAAATGAATTTGCTAAATCAATTCCTTGAAATTTCTAAATTATTCATGCAAATTCCTGATTTTGCACATAAATATTGTTTTGATGAAAATTTCTCTAAATTTTTTCGATCATTTTTCAAAATTAATAATTTAGGCTTTTCTATGAATACTTGCCATATTTATAATTAAAGAAAAGTCTTATTTTGATATTATCACAACCACAAATTAAGATAAATATAATTGAGGGTATGGAAAATTGTTTTATAATTTCAGATCAATTAAATCTGTGCAAAATATTATTACATGTTGATCTTCGATTTAAGAATTTTATTTCATTCGATTATGATGCTTAGTGAAGTTGTGACATGAAATTAATAATGATTTGCACAAATTAATTTAATCATCAAAGGAAATTAACATTGAGTTTTGTTTCACTTGATTGCTTTTCGTTTTCACTTTTGAGACCTAGATGATTGGATTTCTTATCACCTTAGCCTTGTACATATTGACTAGATTTTGAGTTGATATCTTGCTTTTTGAAATAATTGGTTTATTACAAGTATTCTTTATTTCTTTTTTATTATCTTTGACCATTTTCTTTTAGGTTTTTCATTTGTTTTTGTTTTTCAAAATAAAGAGTTGTAATCATTACATCTTGCTCACTTTGTAATTATTCTCACAAAACTGTACAACTTAAACTTTTCATTTTTCCTTTTATAAATAATGATACGACTTATTCAATCTTCTCATCGATTAATTAAATGAGTCCTGAAAGAATGAAGAAATATTTTAATAATTGAATGATTCTGCAATATTCAATATTTTCGAAACTTTATATCAATAATAAGTTTATGATACTTTTTGTGAAAATCGCCATTTTGACATACATATCTGTGTCTCCTATTTTCTATTTTATATTGACATTTATTTAAACTTAAATCTTTATATTGTGGTCAATTTTAATATGTCATTTAGGAGATTTGTCGTTATTTCTTACGCATGTCATAATTTTATGATTTTTATGTTATTTTGTATAGCTCATCATATAGAAAGTAATCATATCTTGAATTTTGATTTTTGAGTTTATAAACCATCTTCGACTCTCAGTTAAAGTTTTGATAAATTATTAATTTTTCTTTTGGATTTCAATACATACCTTTTGGTTGAATTTTGGATTTGATCAGATTCTATCTTTTGAGTGTTTTGGTTCAATTAGTGATTTTTGTTTGGTTGATTGGTTTCAGTAGTGAATTTAATATTTTTCAGCTTTTGATTTTCTTCTTTGTTTTTAAGGGAGCATTGTAGATAAATAATACTTTGATGGCACACTGCTGGGTGTTCATATGTTTCTCTACTCATCAACCTAATATCTTTAAGGGAAACCATTGTAAGGAGTTTCTTGCCATATCAAATGTTCTTACTGTGACTGAATCATTCCTAGCCTTGAAATATTTCTTATGAACTTAGCTAATCAGTTAGTTGAACTCATGATTATTATTCTTGGACTTTATTTTAAGAATGATATCATTAGCTAGGCAAGTTAACTTGTTGGGAAAATTTTCTCTCGGAATCTTTATAAATCAATGGCATTAGTCTTCTGTAGGCCTTCCATGTTATTATAGGGGTATTATCTAGATTTGTTTCTCGTCCATTAGAAAAAAATTTAAAACTAAACTAAACTTTGATTGAAGAATAGGAGGTCTCATTATGAGCCGACCTAATCATGATCATCAGTCTTGTTAGGGATAACATCATTTCTGATCACCAGGGTGATGGCTCTTGGTCATAAGATCAAGGGACAGGAGGTCTCATCACGAGCCGGCTTGTTTATCTCTGGTAGTTCTCGTGAATGATGCTATCAATAGCTGGTTACCAAGCCAGGATAGTAGTCTTGAATCAAGGATAAAAAATAAAAAATAAAAAAATAAAAGAGAAAAACTAATCTTTTAGTTATTTATATTTAATGGATGGGGAACTTATCCAGATACCTTCTTAAGATATGGAGGTCATATCTTTATGCTAGTGTTGTTCGATTATCCTTAACTGTTGAGAAAACATTCTTGATAAGGTTTAATTGCTATGCATATATTTCAAACTCATTCATCTTTACGAAGTATCTGAATAATAGTTGCGATAATTCATTTGATTGTGACAGCATTTTAAGTTTAAACTTTACTATATAGGCTAGTGATGTGAGAATGTCATGTGGTGTGAAAGTTTGATATTTTGAGAAAACCTTGGTTTTGTTTTCCCATATCTATAACCTTTAGCTAAAACATACAGAGATAACTGGTTCGCTCAGCATGTCGCCATTTGTTGGCAGCCAGCAACAACCCGTTCATATTCCATTATGATGAAGGGAGATCAGCTCTATTTTATACTTTACTCAAAATTATAATAGAGTTCCTTCAGAATCTTTGATTCTGAAGGTCCTCTCAATTTGAGAAAAGTAAAATGATATATTTTAAGTTGGTGAAATCATGCTAGTGAACTTGGCAATTAACAACTGTCAGTTAGTTTCATAAATTTTCATATAATTAATTCAATCATTAAGATAAATTTATGTGACTATATATGATTTGAGAAATTTGAAAGGATAGTATGCCAAGGGAAAATAAATAAAACACATCGTGTGTTGGTTTAAAAGATGGATATGGGTGAGGTATTACTAACCCTAAGTTCTTAGAACTCAAGGTGACTTTTAAACTTGAAGTTTATATTCCATATAATGCCTTACTATGATTTTTGTAAATATTATAGTGAATGAATAAGTGATTTTCATATAGGATTTTTCACATATTATAGTTTTATCATTTAATATCCTATCAATTTAATGTTGGATATTCATAAATTGGATTTTTGAAAGATTTAAGACTAAGCCTATGAAATATGACATAGATATTAAATCAAGCCATTTCGCTAGTTTTCATGCTAACATTAGGATATGTGATTTTGTCACTATATCACATAGAGTGATACCACCTTTCACGCTAAAACTGGAGAAGACTATTAAGGTGACAGAGTTTACGAAGGGCCATGTGTCAAAATGATAACGTTTGTCATTCGGATTGCTGAGTTAGCACAGAGATGTGGCTTGCACCTCATGATAAATTGACAGCTGTGAACATATGGAGGCATCATATTAACAGAATTGAATGTTGATAATCATGTAATTTTATCACGATGTACAAGTTCATTATTAACCACTGTCTATAATCAATGTTTGAATTTATGATTCGTCAATCACAAGATATATGGTACGCCAATTTGGTTGAGTATCACTACTAGTCGTGGCTAAATTGTAGATAAACCTGCATATATCATAATATAACGTTAAGTTGCAGTTCTCATCATTGCTAAGGCTTGGCTAAAATGACCATGACCAGAGATCCCAGGTTTGTCAGATCTAAATCATGTGAAGTTTGCACATCATGTCATACGTTTGGGTACCTATTCCCTCCTTGTTCACCTCTCCGTTCATTTCAGTTCAAAGCCAGGAGAGTGTGGAGAAAACTATGGCTCCTCTGAACTGTTATGAAATCTCTGGTTCTGAACTCATAGAAGCCAACGAGGAGGTAGCTCTGTGTTTTGAGAAACTTGGATGGGGGAAATTCTTTAAGAGTTTCGATGGTCATCATGCAGAGGTGACTAAACTATTCGCCATGAATTTAAAAGATGACATTTTGCAGATAGGGGGTTTTGAGTTCGCTATTAACGAAGACAAGATAGCAGCAGCGACACAGCTCCCGCAAGTTGGAGAATGCTGGTTTAAGGGTAGCAAGGTTAATAAGAAGAGGTGTTTATCTCTGCTGTTGCCATTGTCGGATGATACTAAGCTGAAGATAGGTGTCCCTATCAGATTCTTGAATCCCAAATGGAGAGCTTATTATGAAATATTGGTAAGGTACGTGTCCTGTGACGGACGTTTCTCCCATTTACACCTTTACCATTTAAGATCGCTATTAGCACTACAGGGTTTTAAGCTCAATTTACCGTTCTATTTGTGGCAAAGTGTGAAGAAGATGTCATAGGCAGTTAGAAGTTTTAGTAACCCTGATAGAAGTCTTTTCCACCACGGGTTAATCAAAATCATAGTGCAACATCAGTTGTGTGTAAATGGCAAGTCATGGGATGGGTTTTTAACCAATTGTCAGTTGAGACCGACGCAGTAGTGGCCGAATCCCTCCCCACGAATTCGTAAGAAACGAAGAGCCATAAAGTCTGAGGTTAATAATAATTCTGAAACTGTATCAGAGGTAAAGGGGTTCGGGGAAATCAGTATACCCTTAAATGATGGGATTAGTAAAGATGATGACGGGAATACAGTCCCTTGTGGGTCTAAAGAAGTCCTGAATCAGCCTTTATCTGGTAAAGGTCATAGCACCCCTGCAGAAACAAAAGAAATATTAACCAAAAGAAAAATTGATAATATTCTATCTGAAAAAAATAAACCTGATGAATATAACAGAGAATCTATGCATAGATTAGATCATATTGCTCAGATTTGTTGTGATAAGGAATGGCTTGGTTTTGAAAATCTATCGTTTTCAAGAAGGGTTATGAGGAGCATGCACGGTATCCATACGATTTCGGGTCATAGGGTTAATCAACAGGCTTCTCAGCCTGTAGTCATCAATATTGAAGATGACACCCCGTCATCTATCCCTGATACGATTAATGTAAATAATCCTACTTTCGTATAGGGTAATGATGCAAAATCAGGAAAGGCCGAGGTTACTCAACCAGGTATAGACAGACGTATTGCAGACCCTGAACCATCGTCTCGTCAGTATATTGACAGCCCTATTTCTCCTCAGGTAACCAATGAAGATGAGACTCTGCAGCATGTACTAGATAATGCATACCAGGATAAAATTACGAAGTTAAAGGGTAAACTCAAGCATTACCTATCCAGTACAGCGTTGTTAGAAGAGTAAAATAAAACATTTAGAGAAGAGTTACTGGATTGGATCCACATATGCAAAGAGGTAAGCGCTAAAAAGAATCAGTATAAAAAATTGAAGAAGTCAATAATAAGTACAAACCAGCACCTACTTGAAAGAATTTAAAAACAAAACGTAAATATTGTCAGGTTAAAGGCTAAGTTTACTGAAGCACGAAGAGTTATCTCTCTTCAAAGTAGAACATGAAGGTTATTCTTATTTTCCTGGATCGTATTTGCTGTTAAAAACAGGTAATGACATGTTTTGTAATACATGCCTGTAAAATCACAGATTTTACAGGCACGCATTAAAAATCTTAGTTTATTCTGTTAAATTTATTATAAACATCTTTAATGAGATTCTTCAATGGTTGAATGCAGGTGGGTTTATCATCATTCTTCTATAGAATTTCAAGACGTGGTTAATATGTTGGCATGGAGATGTGGCTGTTTGTTACGAGCTGGAGTTTCAACAATGGACAAGAATCTTCTAAAATACATGGACCCAGGCTAGTCGTTTTCTGTTTATAGTGACAGGTGTGATATAAGAGATTGGATTCTTTTTTAGTTAGATGAACCCTATAATGTTGCATGCAACATTAATAGGGAAAATTGAATCGTAGTGTTATAAAAGGTAGAGATTTTGATGAACAAAAGGATGGAGTGTTTGAAGAAAACGTACTGGAATTATATTTTGTTGCTAATGTTATTTCATTCCTGAAGTTGAACCTTTGGATGTGAATACTACTGGACATCTACAAACTGATACCGTTACTGGTATTTTTATTTTTGGATATATTATATATATTTCAGGCTTATGTTATTTCTTAATATTAACACAATGTGCTTTGATATACTGATGTTTAATTACATTTTTCACTTTATCAACTCAAGATAGCAATTTGAATGAACATATCATTATGATTATGTTTATTAGTATTTTTACAGTAAACTTAAGCTATAATGATATTCTCTTCTGTCTGTTTAAAACTTCATTTGTATGTTGACAGTGATTTTGTAATAGACATTATCTTTAAGTTGAATTTGCTATGTTGAAAATTAATTATTAATTAATCTCAGAAAGTTAGAATAATTGCTTATTTTCAATTATTTTGATGTTTCTGTTGTTATATAACAGAGTGACTTAGTATTCATTATTTAAATGTTTCTATTTAAATTGTGTTCTAGTCTTCCTGTTAATCTTTTATTAATTAATAATTAATCTAGTCTTTAAATACGCTCTCAGTTGAGATAGGATAATTAGAGTATATAGAATAGTTCAGTTAAATTTTATTTTGATATAGTTTAAATAACAGCTATTAAATCAACTTGCATACTTTGTATAAGTTTTTTATATTCAGAAAACTTCTCAAAATCGGAGTCTTTCCTTAAGAAAGCAACATTAGATAATTTAGATAGTAGAAATTAATTATAGGACTTACTTAGATAGAAATAACATTAGTATAGGCTAGATTTTGCTGGTTTTATTATCTCCTTAAGAGATAAATCAGCTGGTAGCAAGACCACAACCTGCGAGGTTTTGTTAATTCAAACACACCAGACGCTGCTCTAAGTTGATTGTGTGGACAAAACCTCCTTATTGGCCTAAGTCAGAAAAACAGGCCAACAAGCCCCCGATCAAAAAATGAAAAATTCTAAGTGCTTAAGACTCTGAATTCCAGCAACAAAAAAGACTGCTTCTGAAATGGTGGCCCTTTGACAAGCAAATCAAACTTAAAATCTATGATCCAATACACTTAGAAACATAGGCAACCACTCGAGAACCAGGACGGGTGTTATGAAACTTCCATAACCATTCAAATCAAAGTGTGACCAACAACAGATCGCGGAGCACATGATTAACGACAAACACTAAATCAAAGGGAGGGGCCCAAAATTTTAAGAAATTTAGGGAAAATTGTTGCAGCTACAACAATTGGCAATTACCTGGTGAACCTAGATCTCTGGGCGATTTATCTTTGAGTGACAGACTGTTTAACAAAAAATGCATCCTATTGAATATTTCCAGCTATTTGGATTTCTTGAATGCCGGAAGTGTGTTCCTTCAATCATTGATAATAGTCCAATTTTGGAGAGTGGAAACCAAGATTTTCAAGTCCAGATAAATTTGTGAAGGCCAGAAGATGAGTTTCATTATTACCTTTGTCTTCAGGTGGCTGACAGCTTTGGACACCACAGGATTGTAGCATACGGTAAACAGAAATATTCGTTTGTTCCTCATTCCCATGCCACTTTAGCACTTTTTTGTGCTTTTGGACTTTTGTCCCTTTTCGTATGAGTCCTCCTGCATGCCTTTCTTACTGAATTTTAATTCAAGATCCTCTATCCCATAGTGTCCTTTTGTGTGAGTGGTGTACTTCAAGTTTCAGCTCACGGACAGAGAGGATCTTTCAATAATTTAGTACTTATGATTCAGCACCTGCTTTGATTAATGATGCTTTCATAGGAATTTTTTGACTCTTTATTTGCTTTTTGGCATTCGTTTCTTGGCATGGGATCATTTATATTTAATATATTGTTCACCTTGCTCCTTTCCATGGGTCCTCTGCTATCGCTCCTTAGAACATTTTAAGTGTGACGTGGATGGACCCTCAACATAGTATTCCAGATTCTTTGAATCTAGTTTATTTCACAGGGGTTAAGCAGGACTTCAATGCACACAGAGTTTATTCGAGAAAACTGCTAAACTGGAAGAATTTCTTTTAGCAACACATAGTATGAGACTAAAAAATTTCTATTATTCCCAAACCTTTTGATGTTCCCCATACAACTATGGGTTCGTTCCGTTTATTTAAAATCAAGAAAAACAAACTAAAGCAAACTAAGAAAAACATGACTCAAAAGACAGCCAAGCAGATTATTTATATACAAGACAGAAGAAGTCAACGAAACTCATGAAAAGTAAGGCTTGAGAACCAAACCGTTCACTGGTAAGTTCTCTTCCCACCCTTGAAGATCCTGCAACTTGTAAGTAGAAGGGCCAAGCTTTGTTGCAATCTGAAAAGGGCCTACCCACAACTGCTGAAATTTAGTGTGCTTTCCTTTCTCATCATGGGGGTGATCCCATTTGAGTACTAAGTATCCTACTACAAAGTCTTTTGTTCTAGATTTATGCTTGTCGAACCATCTCTTAACTAACTCCTGTTGTTGCTTAAAGTGTTCTCTTGCTTTAGATCTAGCCTCTTCTGCTTTCAGGAGATTATATATTCTTATTTACAAAACTTCATCATCTGACCCCATAGACTCTTGAGCTAGTATGGAAGATGGTAGCATGATATTGGGAGGAAGGATGGCTTCTTTACCATAGACAAGGGTATATGGAGACACTCCAATCGTAGACTTGGGGGTGACTCTATCGGCCCAAAGGGCATTTGGTAATACTGAGTGCCAACTCCTTTGCTTTTCTACCACAGTCTTCTTTAAAATTCTAATCAGATTTTTGTTGGAGGATTCAGCCAGGCCATTTCCTTGTGGATAGTAATTAGCAGAATAATACAATTTTATCCCTTTATCATGAGCAAAAGCAGTCGATTTAATTGATGAAAAGTACTTAGCATTATCAAAAACTAACGAAACTAGACTCCAAACCTGGTCATGATGTGGTCTTGTAGGAAGCTGATGACCTCGTCTTCATTTATCTTGCGCAGTGGGATGGCTTCGACCCAGTGCGTGAAATAATCAGTAGCGGTCAGAATGTACTTGTGCTGCAAAGAGGAATTTGGTTTTATTTCTCCAATAATATCCAGTCCCCATTGCTCAAATGGCTCCGTGATCATCACAGGCTTTAGAGGTGGTGCGGCTTTAGGCTGTCTCCCACTACACCTTTGGCAAATATCACACGTCTTGACATGTGCGTGTGCATCTCTAAAGAGCGTAGGCCAATAGTAACCTGCCCTGAGGATTTTTTGGGCTGTGGTATTCCCTGAATAATGTCCTCCAGCAGGACCATCATGCAAATCTGTCATTACTTTGTTCGCATCTTCTTTTTCTAAGCATCTCAGGAGTACTCCGTCATAATTTTTCCTGAATAATACTCCTTCAACAAGCTGATAGGAGGCTGATTTAAGACACAACACCGTTCTTTGCTTGGAACTCCAATGTTTTGGTGACATCCCTGCCGATAGGTAATGCACAAGGTCTCTATACCAAGACTCGGGAGCTGTAAACAAAGGACATACCTCCATTACATGTAATTCAGCTTCATCTTCCCAGACGTTTTCTTCATTTTTTCCATTTTCAGTCATCTGTTTGCATAACCCTTGTCCTTTAACTATAGATGCTAGCTTGAATTCAAGGTCATACTCTTGAAGAGCTGTTACCCAGTTGCCTCTTCTTTCTCCCAACTCCTTCAGTATAAGAAGAGACCTTACAGCTGGGTAGGGGACAATTACCTTGGTTCTATTTTTTAAAATATAAGGCCTGAATTGTTTTACTGCCTTGAATATAGCGTAAGCTTGTTTATCAACAGCCGGGTAGTTCAATTTGGCCCCCTACAGACCAGTACTCATAAAAGACATTGGGAATTCATCCCCCCCATCTTCCTTTTAGGTGAGCACATCTGCTAGTGAATCATCGGACGCAAAGGTATACAAGATAAAATCTTTGTCGAAATCTGGGCTTTTCAAGGATGGTGTGTGTGCGACAATAGTTTTGATTTTGTTGAATGTGCTCTTCTCAATTTCAGTCCACTTGAATAGTGCATTTTGCTTTACCATCTGCTGTAGTGGTTTGACAATCTGAGCAAAACCAGACACAAATCTTCGCACGAAGTTTATCGTTCCCATAAATGATTGCATCCCCTTTTTATTATGGGGCAAGGGGATTTGTTCAATAGCCTTAATTATTTCTGGATCTATAGAGATTCCTTTCTTTGAAACTATGTGACCCAGCAACTTGCCTTCCGTGACAGCGAACACACACTTCTTAGGATTGAGTGAGATGCCATATTTTCGACAACGTTCGAAAATTTTCCTTAAGTGAAATGCGTGCTCTCCTCTTCTCTTTGAGAATATTGTAATATCATCAAGGTATACTACAGCACTTCGACCAATCAATCCGTGGAAATCTATGTCCATAGCCCTCTGAAATGTCGCTCCATCATTTATAAGCCCAAAAGGCATCCTTCTGTAAGCGAAGGTTCCCCATTTGGTCCTAAATGTTTTCTTTAATCTGTCTTATTCAGCTACCAATACTTGATTGTAGCCAGAGAAACTGTCTAATAATGAAAATAGTTCAGAACCTGAAACCATTTGTAGCAGCTGCTCCATGGGTGGCACAGGATAGTTATCTTTATTTGATGCACGGTTTAAGTTCCTAAAATCCACGCAGAGCCTAATTTCTCCAGACTTTTTCTTTACTGGTACCAGGTTTGATACCCACTCAGAGTGTCTGACTTTGAAAATGATTCTAGCATCCAATAATTTCTTCACTTCATTCTGAATCAGTGGTTCCAATTTTGGATGCATTTTTCTTAACGGTTGCTGATATGGCTTGACGCTTGCTTTAATGGGGACGATATGCTTGATGACACTGGTGTCATATGTTTTCAAATCTTCATATGTCCATGCAAAAAAATCTTTATATTGTTTAAATAGACTGATGAATTTGTCTCTTTCTGCTGATGAACAACATTTGCCAAGATTCACAAATTTGGGATTCGTCTCAATCCCTAAATTTATCAGCTCGAACTATAGAGATGAGCTGTGGGTCTTCACGTTGGCTGGTCTTCTAAACTTTTCATTTAAATCAAACATTTTTTCTAACGTTCTGACACCTTTAGGAATGAAATTGTCATATTTCATCTCAGCCTAATGTTCCTCATCATCTATAATGACTCCTTTAAAGACCTCGTCATTTGTCAAGCATTCTATTATTTGTTGATCATCGTCGAACACTCGCAAGTTGGTGATCATATCTAGTACTGAGGGCCTGAAAAGCAGTTCGACAGAACATCGATTATTAGTGGGTACGAGCCTAGCGGCTGATGTGGCCAACAGGTTAGCTGCTGCGTTTTTAATTCTTGGAATTGAAATAATGTTGAATGCATTAAAACATTTAAGCAGGTCCCATACCTCATTCTGGTAAGACTTTAATTGAGGGGAAACACAATGTATTTGATTCCGGATTTGTTTCACAATAATTTCAGAATCCCCAAAAACTTTTAGATTACTTACCTTTAATTCAATCGCTTTCTTTAGTCCCTGCACCAGCGCTTCGTACTCAGTCGTATTATTAGTACAATCAAACTCTAATCTACATGAAAGAAAATGTTTATTCTTCTGGGGGTCGATCAGGACACAGCCAGCCCCTGACCGCTCTAATGTCTTAGAGCCATCAAAAAACAACGTCCAAAAATCACTAACTACTGAAGATGAATCTACTCCTACTGCTAAGTCTACTATTTTACAGTCAATCTCATCAGCCTGTGAGAATCGAAGGAGATCAGGCTAGGTGTCAGATGCATTGCTAGCTTCTTCTGCTTGATAATTCCTTGGTTCCAACTCAATAAAATAGTTTCCCAAGACAGCATCCACTGGTACATTCTTCTCATTCAGTTGAGTAACATTGTATCTCATGTGAAGCTCCCTTAAAATATTAATCTGGTTTGGACTCCCTTTGTATGGAAACCATAGATGCGACCAATCTCTGCTCAGGACAAGACCGTAAGCATATGGTATATCAGCCACCACGATGTTAATAACTTGGCATACTTTGTCATTAGATGCCAAACGGACTAGGACATCTTCCATCTCACCAATTACCTTTACGTCCATTCTGTCCAATTGAACCACCCTCCACGTGGATGGCTTAGGCTGCCCATTGATCTTTTTACAGACTGATATGGGCATAACATTAACCGATTCCCCTGAGTCTACCAAGAAATTATGCACATTATGATTGAAAATTTCAAATGTGAGGAGGAAAGGTGGATGTTTTCTTTTAGACTTACCTCCAACGCTGGTTTCTCCAATTTCTTCTTCTTCCTAAGGTTGATTGTTAGCGGGCAGCTTCTCATCTTTTGCTTCAAGTGCTTTCAACAATCTTTCCTTTTGATGCAGCACTTTACACATTTCGAATAGTGGAACATTCGCTTTTACCTTCTTTAAATCCTCCACTATGTCATAATCCATCGAATGCTCAATGGGGTGAGGTTTATCAGCATTCATCTTTCCTTCATTTGGCCTAGCCAACGTATCATTCTGCTTCAGATCTTGGCTGGTAATAGTGAATTCTGGAGTTTTATCAGCTAAGGATTTATTTTGAAATTTCTTCACATTTCTTTGCAGTGTTTTGATCTTTGGTAGAATGAGACTGTCTTCCTTCATCGCCCCTTGGCTCCTTGTTGCTACGTTGATTTCCTCTTCAGCATCAAATAAGGAAACGGAATTCCACAAAGCCATAGTTTCCTCTTCTTACTCATTCGTTGCAATGTTACTTTCTTTTCTTTCCTCATCTCCTTCTTCAGTTAATCTAGAATCCAACATCTGGTTCATAACCAACGTCATTGAATTTATCCATTGCGGACAATTCTTCTCAGAGTGGGGTTGTTGGTGGAAAGTGCAAAAATTTTCCATCCCTATCTCTGTCAAATTCATAGATGTTGTATTGTGAGGAGGAGGTTGAGAATGATCCTTATCTTCTCTTTTCTTATAATATGGCTTATAAAACTTTTGTGTTTCCTTCTCTTTCTCCAAGTCTATGATTTTGTTGGATAGTTTCTGCATCATTTTGGCCATATTTTCAAGATCCGGTGATTTCTCTTCTTTAGGCTTAGTGAACAATAAGGATTTCCTTCCCCCACCTTTCTCCCTTGACTGTTTGGGATACTCTTGAATACTTTCTCTTTTAGCCTCCACTACTTCTGCCTCTTCATAGGTTTTCGCCAAAGTAAGCTTGGCCCTACCTTTTGCAAACATGGCCAAATCAGGGCCCAAAGCTGATGTATAATATTCAATCAGGACCTTGTCTGAAGGTTTTTCAGCGTCAGAAAAATTCTTAAGGTATGCTGCAAATCTTTGATTAAAACTGTGCACCTTCTACTTCATTTCTTTCTTTAAGGCGCATAATCCTTTCATGAGAGCTGCATGAGTCTTTTGGACCGCATACTTACTCCTGAAAATTCTCTCAAAGGTGTCCCAATCAGGAATAGAGTTAGCAGGAAACCCAAAATACCATGAAGCTGCAGCTCCTTTAAGGGTATGCAGGAATAGTTGGCACACTACATCTTCATGCTCCCTAGCCCTCAATCCTTCTATCGCCAAGTAAAAACTCTGCAGATGATCATCTACTAGTATCTTCTCATTGGGGTCGAATTTAGCCAGCAACTTTTCAAAGGATTGAGGTAAATCATGTAAAGGAGGTGTCAGGTTTAATGGTGATCTGGCTGTCCATGCAGGTGGTGGATTAGGTGGGTTAGGTGGTTGATTTGCGTTTACGCCTGCCATGAGTCTAGGTGGAGAGTGAGGAGGCGAGCCAAATGGAGTATGAGAAGGAGAACTATGAGGGGTATCTGGGCCTTCTTGATTCAAAGGTAGCAGAACTTCCTGTAAGGCTGTTTCTACCAGTTCTTCCCAGTCTCCAACCAGCACTGAGTCTTCTACTATAGGGCGATATTTCTTTTTATACTCTCTTCTGGGAAATTCAGGGATGATTGGAAATCCTCCAATCTTCTTTACATATGCTCTGGTGTGTCTTCTCAGATCATTAACAATTTCATTGCCAACAGAATATAGATGTTCTCTTTCTTCCGGAATTGGATTATGAAACCCACTGCTCTCAGGATTGTTATCGGTGGAACAATATCGAGAAAACGGGTTTTCTCGGCCAGGCATACACTGGCGGCCCTCCTTCTAGCGCCAAAACTATTGAGGCCTAGAAATTCACAGGCAACAATAGAAAGGGATTCTTCGCAATCAACGTTCCCAACTAGCCCGTTGACTGTTTGGTATAGGGAATCCGTCCGGTTTGCGGTCCGGCTACCATAGGTCAAGTAACAAAAACAAAGGCTTTTACCGGTTGTGGCCTCGTCCACGGTATATTTTTTGTATTTTTTGACTTAATGTATGAAATACAAGTGCCTAACTAAATGCAGGGTGATAATATGCAAGGAGTAATCACAATGTGATGCACATGTTCTTACCTCTCGTCTTAGACTCACTAGTATCTAAATCACCTACAATAAGAAAATAAACTAACTACCTAATCTATCCCTAGGGATCAAGGTTATCATTCATTGGTGAGAAATATAATTTTTGCATGCATTATGCAAAGCTACAGAAATATGACACTTCTTTCAAGACACATGAAAAAATACTGATATTTGGGAAACCAGATAGCCAATTGCTTATGAACAGCTTATATTACTCACATTGGAAAACATCATAAAATATACTGAAGAACATTCACCAAGAACATAGGTTCAAGAAATTATAACAATCTAACAGTTAATGAGACACAACTGAAAACGAAATAGTTCCCCTTCAACATTGCTCATTTAATTACATTTGATGCATTCCATATCGCACTTTCTCCAATAGGAAAAATTGCAGTCTCTGATTGTAAAACGAAATAGTTCCTCTTACAAGAAAATGGTGTACCCTTTTTTCTAGGGAAAAATCCCTTCCTAAATTCTAACTTTCAAGTATTTAAACTATAGCCACAGACCGTTTGGGCTGCCCCCCAAACGAATGACCTTTCAGCTCCCCAACGGTTCATATTCCTTTATCTTTTCTACGCATGCCCATGAGTGGCTAAGTAACTGTCGGGCCTTTCATAACTACTCCTTTGTCACCATTCATTTTGTCTTTTCTTTGGTTTGTCCATCTTACGATCCTGCTGGTTTCGGCTCTACCTTCACCAAAAGTTCTGCCTCCCTTGACCAATATCCAGAAAATACCTGCAATCAAACGACAAGCATCATTTGTGGGAAACGCATTTAAACAACAGCAAACTAAACTGACTGAATGGCTAATCCACAAGAAAGGGTCAGGTGCACCACCTTCATTCTACAAAAACCGAATATACTACCTCGTTCTTCTACAGGCTTGTGATAACAAAGCCAACGGTGGAAATCGGGAGGAAACCAACACCGGAAGTCAAATGGCTTTCCCGGCCGCAACGGCGGAAGAGTCAATGCTACCGGCATGCGACGGGAGGGCGGGAAAAAATTTGAATCGGAAATTGGATAGCTTTCCCTTTCAGAAGCTTAATGACTTTGAGATCCGCAACGGCGGAAGACACGCGACATGGGCGGGAAAAATTTAGTCGAAAGTCGGAAGGCTTCAACATCGGACACGAAAAGGCTTTCTCAGCCGCAACAACGGAAGAGAAAAGGCTTCGGGTGCATGACTGAAAGGTAAACGTGCATCGTCAGTCATAGCTCTTTATGTTTCATATGGCTAATCAACTTTGGGAGCCACAACGGCGGGAAAGAAATGACTACGGGCAAGTGATTAAAGGACAATACTGATTGGTAGTCGGAGCAATTCGACCTTTGGATGAAGAATCGGTTTAGGAGCCACAACGGCGGAAAATAAGACTGACGCATCAGATAGTGGACTGTTTTAGGCTTCGGAAGCTTAGTTTCTTTGGAGCCGCAACGCCGGAAGCTAAAGAAGACTACAGCCCCTAATAAAAAAAATGAAAAATGCTAAGTGCTTAAGACTCTGAATTCCAGCAATGGAAAAGACTGCTTCTAAAATGGTGGCCCTTTGACAAGCAAATCAAACTTAAAATCTATGATCCAATACACTTAGAAACATAGGCAACCACTCGAGAACCAGGATGGGTGTTATGAACCTTCCATAACCATTCAAATCAAAGTGTCACCAACAACAGATTGCGGAGAACACGATTAACGACAAACACTAAATCAAAAGGAGGGGCCCAAAATTTTAAGAAATTTAGGGAAAATTGTTGCAGCTGCAACACGACAACTATCCTTTGAAAAATATTTGAAGTTCCACATGCGGATTCTATCTAGTTCATTGAATTCCAAATCTTCGACTGGTCGAAGAAGGTACATTGCAATCCAGATGATTAAGGAAGGAAATTTAATTGGGGTTCCCTCCTATTGACATTTTGCGCAATTGTGATTAATTATTCATGTTAGATGCTCTATCCACCGATAGAGTTTCCCTTTCTCTGCTATGTTCACTACTACTTCTAACATGTCGAGTTTTAAATTGGAACCTCATCATGTGCTTGTCAAATCTATAGAAATAATATTCTCCACTATATTTGGTGTGGTAAATTGAATTTCGTTGATTATTAGGCCTCATGAATTCTTTCCTTCTAGTGTTCCTGTTATTTTTTCCACTAGGCCTAGATTTGACCTCATGGGTACTGGTTCTCCTTTGTTTGACAACTCAGTAAGCCTGTAGATTATGTCACCAGATATTTTGATAGGTCTTTCAAAATAGAAATTACCATTGTAGTATCTGCTAATAATGAACTGTGTTATTATGTCCTTTGTTCCTACAAAACTATCCATTAGAGGTGCATTCATGTAACTGAGGATTGTCCTTGCACTTATCTTTTGAGCTTCCTCCATTATCTTTTCATTCTTGTATGACCACTTCTTGTTTCCTTCCATAACCTTTCCCATGATGTTTCTACAACGTTTTCTTTGCGAACGTTATGCAATTGTTGTACCAAAGGAGTTGTAGCTTTTTCTATATCTTTCATTTTGTTTTTTGTAGATCTTATAGTTGTCTTTTTACGTGTCATTATGTTGGTTGAATTCTCTAGTTCACATATAGGTATCTTGATCTCAAGTTTTTGATTGCTCTAATTCTCTAGTTCTTCACAGAATGATGTTTGGTCATCATATGGTGTGGTATTTATAGTGGAAATAGTTGGAGTGGGAAGAGTCATAGTAGATGGATGTATTAATGGTGGATTTGACTGTGAAGGATGATCTGTCGAGGATTCTTTTAATGTATACTAGATTTGTCCCTCCCTATGTCGATGATCATTATTACTTGATTGGATCGTTCATCCTTCTTTATGTCGATGTGTGTTGAGATCGTGGAAATATCGACGAAATGGTTGGTATTTGTCATGTCGATAATGATAGTGGTTATATCTTTCAAATTGTAATCTGATACTTCCTTCTTGAGAATTCATCCAAGATCCTATCAGATTGATTTTTCTATAGTGTTTTATTTTTGTTTGATCTTACGTTTTTATAGTATTTTGGCTTTTTTTTTCAATTTTTTGTTATCAGTTATACAACTATTTTTTTTCGCAGTGTTTTAGTTGGGCACCAACAATTTTTCAAAATATGTTGAGATGTAACGTATTCATTTGGGTTGATCCGTTAGCATTGATTTCTTCTACAATGTATGGTCCCATCCATTCTATATGTATTTTTTTAGGTTTTCCTTTTACTCGACTATTATATAACAACTCAAAGTCCCCAATTGATAATTTTTTATTTTTAATATTTCAATCATGCCAAGCTTGTTGTTGTTGTTTTTGCATCTCTTGGTGTTGGATTGCGATCATTCGATGTTATTTTATTTTATATAATTGTATTATGCGTTCTTTCCTAGCCTCTTCGACATCAATGTGTAATATGTTACTACAATTATAGGTGTTTGTTGTCGAAAGTGAAAAGGAACGACTACTTCTTGTCCATAAACAAGTCGGAATGGTGTATGGCCTGTCAATCGTTTGTACACCATTCGGTATGCCCATAGGATAGCAAGAATTTTTTCATCCCAATCATCTTTGTTGGTATTGCATATTTTTGTTAGGCCTCTAGTCATACTTTGATTAAAATCTTCGATTGCACCACTGGATTGAGGATGGTATGCTGCGCTCTTTCTATGTGAGATTTTAAATTGTTCTGTCAAAGCTACAATTATTTTATTTATAAATTATGATCGTTGATCACTTATCAAGGTCAGTAGAAAACCAATATACTAATAATATTTTCATATATAAAATTCATGGCTACTTCACTTGAGCAGGTTTTGACAGGTTCTTCTTTTTCCGACTTAATGACGTATTCAACTATTGTAATAATATATCATTCTCATGTTCTTGTAGATGGTATTGGAAATGGTCCTATAAAGTTGATAGCCCAAATTTCAAATGTTAAACTTGGGTTTACTGATATTAAAGGAATTATAGTACTTGGTAGAGACTGACCTACTCGTTGGCAATGGTCACATTTGCTTATAAATCTTCGACAATATCGGTATAATTTCAACCACCATAATCCTGACTATTGGACTTTCTTAGCAGTCGTGTCTGACTAAAATTGTCCTCCAGTTGGACCATAATGTGCTTCATGCATTATAATTTCTCTTTCATGATCAAGAATGCATCGATGGAGTACCTTCTCTAAACCTAGTTTTTAGAGGAACACGTTGATTATGCTATAAGGTGCAGCTTTCATTGCTAATATTTTCTTCTTTTTATCACTCATTCCTTCTGGTGCTTATCCTTTTTCTAGGAAATGGTCTATTTCAACTAATTCGGAGGGTGCAGCTTATATTCTAAACAGGTGTGCATCTAGTAGGTCATCTTCTATTCCACTCGGTTCTTTCCCTGTGTCAATTCTCGACAAGTGGTTAGGTCTGACATTTTCTTTCCCCAATCGAACTATAACTTTGAATTCAAATTCTTGAAATAGTAGTGACCAACGATGTATTCTACCATGATTTAAGGGTTTATTAAATAATTATTTTAGTGCTTGATAGTCAGTGTAAAACATAGAGGTATTATCTAACAAGTAGTGTTGATACTTCTGAAGTGCAAAAACCATTCCTAGTGTCTACCTTTTTGTTTTCGATTGGTTTCGTTGAGATTTATTTAGTTTTATGCTACTATATACAATTGGATAATAAATTTTTTCATCATTTGGTTGTTTTAATATTGCATCGATTGCTATACTGGATGCATCAATATGTACATGAAATTTTATCAACCAATTCGGAAATTGTAGAATAGGTGCTTCGACTAGTTTTTTCTTTAAAATGTCAAAGGATATATCACATTCCGTGGTCCATTCATATTTTTTATTCTCTTTTAATAATTCTTCTAATGGATATTTCATGCCTGAATAGTGTCGAATAGATTTTATGTAATACCCTGTATGCCCCAATAATATTCTTACTTGTTTCGGATTAACTAGTGGTTTTAAGTCGAGATTTATTTTAATTTTTAGTGAATTTGACCTTGATACCTTCTTTACATACAATGTGTCCTAATAAAATTCCTATCGGTGTTTCAAAGACACACTTTTTAATATTAAGGGATAACTATATCTGTCGACATATTTCGAGCATAAGTTATAGCCATTTACAATGATCTTTCAGCATATAATAGATTGTCCAATCGTCAAAATACAGAACCATTGTTTTGTATATATATTCTTGAAATGGTTTAACAACTATATATATTCTTAAAAAATAGTTGGTGCATTCTTCAGACCAAATGGCATAACTTTGTAGTAAAATGAACCAAATTCACATACAAACGTTGTTTTCTTTTGGTCTTCCTTGGCGATGGGTACTTGATTGTAGCCTGAGAAACCGTCTCTAAATGAGTAATATTCATGTCTTGCAAATTCATTAAGAATTTCATCAGCAAAAGCAGTCGAAAATGGGACTGTAAGTGCTACTTTGTTCAATTCTTGAAAGTCGACACAAATTCTTAGTCATTTCGAGTCGTGTTTATTTGTTTGAACAACCATCAGACTTTCCCATTCTAACTAATCAATAGGGTAGATGATTCATGTTGCTAGCATGCTATCGATTTCCTTTTTTATGATCTTTTTGTATTTATGTGTTAGTTTGTATAGTTTTGTTTTCACAAGTTTTTCCTCGGGTTGTATGTCAATCTTCATTTCTCCTATCTCTCTGATAAGTCCTTTTAAATCCTTATAATTCCGAGCAAAAACATCTTGAAATTATTTTAGTAAGTTGATGATTTCAATTGTTTGTTCCTCATTCCAGTAGTCACCAATTTTTGCAATTTTTTTTCTTTCATCATTGGATATGTCGATCTCTTTTTCTTTTATATTTGCATCCATCCATTCTGGTGCCTTAGTTTTGTTGATCTTTCAACTCTCTTCTTTAAATTGTGAGAATACCAATGGAAAATATCTTGTTGTTAACCTTTCAAGATATTCTTTTTCTGTTGTTTCAACCTTAAATATTGTTTTGATTGGTCTTGTTGTTTCAGGATGGTAAGATTTCCATTGAAAACATTTTCCACTTGTATGTTCTATTTCTAATCGAAGTCTTGTCAACTGTGGTATTTTAGTTAACTGAATATTATGACATGAGGCGTTCGGTCGGTTATAATTTTCTGTCGAAACACTACTAATAGTTAGTTTTATAAATATTTTTATTTTCTTCATAGCTTCAACTAGTTGGCCATGTTCAGGTGTAAATTTGAAGCCCTTCATGAAATTTTATTTTAGTTCATTCCAAAAGAACGTTTCACCTCGTTATTCTTCCATTTTGTACCATTTGTTGGGTAAATCATATCATGTTAACGGGAACAGGTGTGTCCATATTCGGTCATCTTTATATCCAAGTATTTTCCATTATTTTTTGCATGTAATGATGTGTTTTTCAGGATCCCGGCCTTGTGTAAAGACTGGTATTTGTCATTGATTTGTTAGTTTCTTTCCTTCAAATCTTTCGACAAAGTACGTTGAAGTTGTCGACAATGTTTGTAGTCTCGACTGGTAAGTATCCCACCACCAAGAAGCTTGTCCCATAAATGTTTCCAATAGACTTTGCAGTAGGACCTATTCAACTATATTTTTAGACACTTGTTCAATGTAAAGGACTGGTGATTCTTGCTCTTTATACCTAAGTGACGGTCGGCTTGATGTTTATTTTTTCATTGGTGCCTGTTACAGAGCGAAATTCCTATGGCTTGGGGTACCACAATAGACAGCTGGACTCCAGAAATCAATCTTTGCAAATATGCAATAGAAATAAAAACATCTAACACTAAAGGATCGAACCTCATACCTTATTCCGGATGGTTGAAGTAGATCCCCATTGAGCTTTCCAATATTCATCTTGAATTGTTATAGCACGTCCACAACAACAAGTAAACAATACAAGCATACTATATTTCATGGTGTTAGATCTATTCTAGCATATATAATCAATAATGTAAAAGCATTTGACATATTCCAATGGCTAGAATATTCATTCAAATACACATTACTGGACAGGAAAAGATATTTCTATTAATATGAATTAGAGATTACAAGTAACAACCTCTGATGGCACATCTACGAACCGGAGAAACTGAATCCCCCACTTGGGCCTCCACCACCTCAATCCTCCATCACTTCGATAGCAAGATTACTAGCAAAAGGCAAGCTTGGGAAGAACACAACAGTGCTCCAAGGGACAAAGGGATGCAGACTCAAGCATAAGTTCTGGCAACAATGGACTATAGTTTCGTTGCTCTCAATTCTCTCTTATGCTTTCAATGTCTCAATGGGTTCCTTATATAGATTTTCAAAGGGATACTGAAAGGTCGAATCCGTGCGATCTCAAGGCATATGGAAGGCCAGGAGTCATATGACTCGGATCCAAGTCAAGGAACGCTCCAAAAGGTTTTGGATTATGTACACATCCCGATGTACGCGACTATAGAGGGAATATTCGCGTATGTAAGCGGTTATCGGGGAAAAGGCCACGTATATCATTTTTCTTATGCTTTTAGGGATGGTCAAGGATACATCAAAAGACAAAAAGTGGTCCATAGGGGCTAATGAGTCTATAACGGGACAGGGGAAGGCCATACAATGTGTGATTCACCTAGTGTGGTGAAATCCGCTATAACAGATGCCCCCTAATGTATGAGATCAGAGGGGTTATACGATGGTTGAAATACATTATAAGTCCATCCCAGAAGTGAAGTGATGAAGGTACCCAAATGGAAGACCAGCCACCCAATCAGCATAATACCATAATACAACTCTGCATATAACTGCAAATAAATATAGCAGCCCCAGATACATAAGAGTACAATGGCCATGAATAGGCATGAAACATGATAACACATATGTGGTCATCGCCACGTACAATATACATAGATCAGAATATCCATGATGAAGATATACAAAGGACCATGATCTCCACAAAGGCTGAAGATATATAACAGATCAAGATCTCCATAGTGGCTGGAAATGTCTAACATATACTGGAACAAGTCACGAGAGCTGAAATCTCATGAACGCTGGCACAATCAAGGAGGTAGCATAGAGTGGATGCCACCAATATAGAAGGTCTTCTACACACACCGCTACGAGTACATGTCCTACTATGTGAATAGAGGTGTCGAGGTCGAGCATAGTAGTCCATCGTCTGATTACCAGTCATTGATGTATACCGTTAACAGACGCGAGATCACCCACCAATAATGAAAATGGGAATCAAGGTGCTAGAGTGCAAACTAACAAGTGTGAATAAATGTGTTGAGGTTGAACACTTGAGAGAATCCATCGATCAGGGGACATTGATGTATTCCCAAAACTGTCGATGGCGAGAGAACCTACCACTGATGACTGCAAGACTCAAGGCACTCAAAATGACTCTAGATTCCAATCCCAGAATAAATGATCTGAAGTTGATGGGACGAAATCCGCTGGAAGGAGGGCATTAGGTCATCCCCCATCATCCAACATGAGGTACTCAGCAAGGCTGTATAATGTGGAAGGACTCGATCATAAGGTGCACAAACCAGTAACTGTACCGGGAATGGCCGACATGCAAAGTCAAGATAACTGAGGAATGGCTGAATCAGGTTTCAACTTCCTTCGAACAAGAGCATAACGGTGTATGGTGACTGAATGAAGGCAGTATAGACTCGATATACAAACTAGGATATCTCTATGACGCATGAGGCATCAATAGAGGCTCCATAAGGACTAGAAGCATAACCAGTCGGTGGAGATAAAACTCAGATAAACGAGTACAGCTCCTAAATTCAAACTATAATCCAACCAATGGATGTGATATACAGTGCTCTGTTCGAAGGTGACATGACTCGACAGCTGCCAAAGATAATATCTTTTCTTGTCCGGCTTTTTGGTTTTTTGATTTTTTTGGTCTTTTTCAGTTATTTGAAAAGCTTGAAAAAAGAATAAACTAGCTTTATATTTACAAACTAGGAGGAGATGAGTGTCATGAGGGCAAACAAACTAGTTCCAACAGTGGAACATACCTATGCTCAATGCAAGGATACATGTGTAGGATATCGACACTCGATGGAAAATCCCCTCCCGGTACAAAGGGAATCAAGCTACAAAGGATATAAAGAAAGGCTCTGCATGGCTAGACATGAGACAAGCTCGGGCTATATGGCTGAAACGCAATGTCAGGGGAGCCAGCATAAAGCTCAATAAGACAGGAAAAGCTCATGATAATGCATCCACAACTTGATACAAGGGAGTCCAGGGGATCACGGCCAGCATAAGATCAAGAGGAGTATGAGGCTCTTGCTAAATGTCATGGCGATACTATACAACAGACTCCCACACCCTAAAGGGGGAAACATCAGCATGGGCACCAACTGTAAATAAGGCGCTAACTAGGGTACCCATGTAAGGTGAGGCTCTACCACTCATATCATGCCACTTCTATAGCAGCAAGAAGGTTTCGTGACATAATAGAGTGGGTTCGTACCTAAGGATATAGTGACATGGTCATAAGGTCATGCAAAATGCAAACGGTGGTGAACCTAACCTATATGTCAGTGTAGACATTATACCTGAGATGAGTACGAACGGGTCAATCCAAAGGTTGAAACGACGCTGAAAACGGTCTTCTACATCACAGATTAGGTCAGAAACGGTCCAAAATGGTTAGAAACGGTCAAAACTATAGGAAACGGGGTAAAATTTTTCAAATATTTAAAAAAATTTCTATAAATAGTAAAAAATAGAAATCATTTGAAACTTTTACCCATTGGAGCTCTGATTTTCAACTGCAAATTCCAGGAGATCCAAAAGGCGGAATTCACAACCGTTTCTTCCAGGCACCTTCCAGGTATTTACTCATGTTCTCTGCTTACATTTCAATATAATTTTTACAATTTTTCATGGTCAAATGAGTTTTTAAAGGCCAACCTTACATGAGCGCTGCGGCCCACGTGGGTATCGAGGATTTTTTCCGCATATAGGGCTGGCTATACGTGGAAAAGGGGCTCGAAACCGCGTACATATGCAGCTGTTTGCAAAACAGCAGCGTATGATACCGCACAAAAGGATTTACATGAATCTAATGGATATTTTGGTCAATTTCTCATGCAGGATGGTGCTAGAGTGGCGAGAACACGAGCATGGTGATGTAGAGGAAGCAGTAACGGCTGACAGAATGGCTCAAGAAGCTCTAAGAAGATGTGGAATCTACAAGTTTTGGTGCCTAGGTGGCTTGAGGACCAAACCAGGACTACTACAGATGCTGGTAGACTATTGGGATCTAGACTCAGATTCCTTCCAGATAGATCGCATGTCCCTCACCATTGAGGTGGAGGATATCTACTTTATCACAGGTCTATCGAGACGAGGTGAGATGGTGAACCTTCGTGCCTAAGTAGGGCCAGGTCATGGGATTACTATCGATGAGTACATAGCTGTGTACTGCTACCCAGATACTGAGAAGGTGGGGAGCCAAGTTCCCACCAACGCTATACAGGTGCTGGGCCTAAAGGCCATACTACTGACGCTGGGCAGGATAGCAGGCTTAGCATCACTCCATCAGGCCTCTCGGCCACTGATTTTCTATGCAGTGGAGTGTATGACACCGACCATCTATGACTGGAGCACTTCCCTACTGAGCAACATGAAACATCAGCTCAGTGAGTGCAAGGCAGGTAGGATACGGAACTTCAGGTTCAGCAGCATCTTGAGCACATTTTTCTTTGAGCGTGTTCCAGGATTGAGCCCTAGAGTGGATGTTCCTCTCCACGGGGTTCGAGATCCGGCCCAACAACGTTGGGAAGACACGATGCACAGACTGGGGGGTGGTAGGGTGGCCAACCCTTATCCAGCAGGCTTTTTTCCATGGTGGCAATGACAGATTGTTGCCATAGAGGACTACCCTTATGCCTTAGCTACCATACAAGCGGTGCAACGTTTGAGACATTATATTCTCCTTCGCCAGACCTTGGTTGTTGCCCATGTCAATCCATTTCAATTCGTCCTCACACGTAGGATGATTGGGGGAAAATACAATAAATGGATTGTCATCCTGCAAGAGTTTGATCTCGAATTTGTTTCGGCAAAATCGAAGAAATCGTTAATCTTTGCAGAGCTCATATCGGATTTTTCGAGCGAGGCTGAGGAGTTGGTATGTGAAGATACGTTCATTGATGAACATATTTTCTTAATCTCAACGGCTGACCCATGGTATGGGGATATCATAGTATATCTGCAAATGCAGAGGACCCCTACTCACCTCTCGCGAGATGAACGACATCGATTACGTCACTTCTCCAAGAACTACCTCATAGTGGACAATACTTTGTACCGCCATGGAGTAGATTCACTTTTACGATGTTGTTTAACTCATGATGAGGCTGAGGTAGTGCTTAATGATTGCCACAGAGGGGCGTGTGGTGGTCATTTATCTGGGCTTTCTACAGCTCAAAAGAGTTTGAGAGCAGGATATTTCTGGCCGTCGATCTTCAAGGATTGTATTGAAGTGGTCAAGAGATGCCACCCTTTCCAGGTGTTCGCACGTAATATGCACTCAAAGCCTGCCCCGTTACACCCTATTATCACCGTCGGTCCCTTCACCAAATGGGGGCTCGATTTTATGGATTGCAACCTAGCGTCGGCTGGGGGGCACCATCATATCATAGTGGCTGTTGATTACTTCACAAAATCAGCTGAGGCAATGCCTACAGTAAAATCCGATGGTGAGACAGCCGCTCACTTCGTATTCAACCAAATAATTTCTCGGTTCAGGATTCCGAGAGAGCTTGTCACTGACCATGGCTCACACTTTCAGAACCGTATGATGAAAGAGTTGGCATCCAAGTTAGGGTATAAGCAAGAGCACTCCTCTTCTTACTATCCTCAAGCGAATGGACAGGTTGAAGCAGTGAATAAATCACTTAAGTCCATTCTCCAACAGACCATCGCACAAAGCAAGACGAATTGGCATATTATGTTATACCCTTCTTTGTGGGCATATCGAACCGCGGTAAAGACTGCCACTGTTTTTTCTCCATATCAGCTTGTGCATGGAGTAGAGTCGATATTGCCAGTTGAATACGAGATTCCTTCGTTTAAGTTAGCCGTGGAACTCTTACCAGACACTTCATCTTTGGAGGAGCGTTTGGTTCACCTTGGGAAACTCGATGAGCAGCGTAGAGATGCCTTGGTGACCACGGCTCTAGCTAGCCGCCGGAATAAACGCACCCATGCGTGTGGTACACCCACCAACTGTCTTTGCATAGCCTCAGGCAAGTCCTTGACTTGCGCCATGGGAACCCTGTGAGTTAGTCGCACGAAGTTGGTATGGATGCTTTGGAGCGTTCGCTCCGCATCCACAGCGTTGATATCCTCTCCTCTTCCCCTCCGTCTATGACGTGGGAAGCCCTCTGGTCCTCGTGGTCCCACATCTGCACATGAATGGTAGATGTCATTATGTATTGTCACCCAAAACCATGTCTTTTTTATTCCATTAATCAAGAAAACACAAAAAAATTAAATAATTCAAAAATTTTAAAAAGTGTAAGGGTCAAGATTCATTACCTATGTCTCCATATGCTGATCCTGGTGGTAATTGCATGTCCGGATCTCCCTGAAAATATATCCCTGCATAAGGGTAGTCCTCTATGGCAACAATCTGTCGTCGCCGCCATGGAAAAAAGTCTGCTGGATAAGGGTTGGCCACCCTACCACCCCCCAGTCTGCGCATCATGTCTGCCCAATGTCGTTGGGCCGGATCTCGAACCCCGTGGAGAGGAACATCCACTATAGGGCTCAATCCTGGAACACGCTAAAAAAAAAATGTGCTCAAGATGCTGCTGAACTCGAAGTTCCGTATCCTACCTTCCTTGCACTCACTGAGCTGATGTTTCATGTTGCTCAGTAGGGAAGTGCTCCAGTCATAGATGGTCGGTGTCATACACTCCACCGCTTAGAACATCAGTGGCAGAGAGGACTGATGGAGTGATGCTAAGCCTACTATCCTGCCCAGCGTCAGTAGTATGGCCTTTAGGCCCAGCACCTATATAGCGTTGGTGGGAACTTGGCTCCCCACCTTCTCAGTCTCTGGGTAGCAGTACATAGCTATGTACTCATCAATAGTAAGCCCATGACCTGGCCCTCCTCGGGCACAATGGTTCACCATCTCACCTCGTCTCGATAGACCTATGATAAAGTAGATATCCTCCACCTCAATGGTGAGGGACATGCCGTCTATCCGGAAGGACTCTGAGTCTGGATCCCAATAGTCTACCAGCATCTGTAGTAGTCCTGGTTTGGCCCTCAAGCCACCTAGGCACCAAAACTTGTAGAGTCCACATCTTCTTAGAGCTTCTTGAGCCATTCTGTCAGCCCTTACTGCTTCCTCTACGTCACCATGCTCGCGTTCTCACCACTCTAGCACCATCCTGCATGAGAAATTGACCAAAATGTCCATTAGATTCATGTAAATCCTTTTGTGCGGCGTCATACGCGGCTATTTTGCAAACAGCCGCGTATGTACACGGTTTCCAGCCCCTTTTCCGCGTATAGCCAGCCCTATATGTGGAAAAAGCCTCGATACCCGCGTGGGCCATAGCGCTCATGTAGATTTGGCCTTTAAAAACTCATTTGACCATGAAAAATTGTAAAAATTATATTGAAATGGAAGCAGAGAACATGAGTAAATACCTGGAAGAAACGGTTGTGAATTCCGTCGGCTGGATCTCCTGGAATTCGCAGTTGAAAATCAGAGCTCCAATGGGTAAAAGTTTCAAATGATTTCTATTTTTTACTATTTATAGAAAAAATTTTAAATATTTGAAAATTTTTACCCCCTTTCCTATAGTTTTAACCGTTTCTAACCATTTTGGACCATTTCTGACCTAATCTGTGATGTAGAAGACCGTTTTCATCGTCGTTTCAGCCTTTGGATTGACCCGTTCGTACTGATCTCAGGTATAATGTCTACACTGGCATATAGGTTAGGTCCACCACCATTTGCATTTTGCATGACCTTATGACCATGTCATTATATCCTTAGGTACGAACCCACTCTATTATGTCATGGAACCTTCTTGCTGCTATAGAAGTGGCATGATATGAGTGGTAGAGCCTCACCTTACATGGGTACCCTAGTTAGCGCCTTATTTGCAGTTGGTTCCCATGCCAATGTTTCCCCCTTTAGGGTGTGGGAGTCCATTGTATAGTATCGCCATGACATTTAGCAAGAGCCTCATACTCCTCTTGATCTTGTGCTGGCCATGATCCCCCGGACTCCCTTGTATCAAGTTTTGGATGCATTATCATGAGCTTTGCCTATCTTATTGAGCTTTATGTCGGCTCCCCTGACATTGCGTTTCAGCCATATAGCCTGAGCTTGTCTCATGTCTAGCCATGCAGAGCCTTTCTTTATATCTTTCGCAGCTTGATTCCCTTTGTACCGGGAGGGTATTTTCCCCCGAGTGTCGATATCCTACACATGTATCCTTGCATTGAGCATAGGTATGTTCCACTGCTTGGAACTAGTTTGTTTGCCCTCATGACACTCATCTCCTCCTAGTTTGTAACTATAAAGCTAGTTTATTCTTTTTTCAAGCTTTTCAAATAACTGAAAAAGATCAAAAAAATCAAAAAAATCAAAAAACCAAAAATCCGGACAAGAAAAGATATTATCTTTGGCAGCTGTTGAGTCATGTCACCTTCGAACAGAGCACTGTATATCACATCCATTGGTTGGGTTATAGCTTGACTTTAGGAGCTGTACTCGTTTATCTGAGTTTTATCTCCACCGACTGGTTATGCTTCCAGTCCCTATGGAGCCTCTATTGATGCCTCCTGCGTCATAGAGATGTCCCAGTTTGTATATCGAGTCTATGCTTCCTTCATTCAGTCACCATATGTCGTTATGCTCTTGTTCTAAGGAAGTTGAAACCTGAGTCAGCCATTCCTCAGTTATCTTGACTTTGCATGTCGTCCATTCCCGGTATAGTTACTGGTTCATGCACCTTATGATCGATTCCTTCCACATTATACAGCCTTTCTGAGTACCTCGTGTTGGATGATGGGGGAAGCCCTAATGCCCTCCTTCCAGCGGATTTCATCCCATCGACTTCAGATCATTTATTCTGGGATTGGAATCTAGAGTCATTTTGAGTGCCTTGAGACTTGCAGTCATCAGTGGCAGGTTCGCTCGCCATCGATAGTTTTGGGAATACATCAATGTCCCCTGATTGATGGATTCTCTCAAGTGTTCGACCTCAACACATTTATTCACACTTGTTAGTTTGCACTTTAGTACCTTGATTCTCATTTTCATTATCGGTGGGTGATCTCGTGTCTGTTAACGGTATACATCAATAACCGGTAATCAGACGATGGACTACTATGTTCGACCTCGACACCTCTATTCGCATAGTAGGACATGTACTCGTAGCGGTGTGTGTAGAAGACCTTCCAGATTGGTGGCATCCACTATATGCTACCTCCTTGATCGTGCCAGTGTTCATGAGATTTCAGCTCTCGTGACTTGTTCCATTATATGTCAGACATTTCCAGCCACTATGGAGATCTTGATCTATTGTATATCTTCAGCTTTTGTGGAGATCATGGTCCATTGTATATCTTCATCATGGAGATTCTGATCTATGTATATTGTACGTGGAGATGACCACATATGTGTTATCATGTTTCATGCCTATTCATGGCCATTGTACTCTTATGTATCCGGGACTGCTATATGTATTTGCAGTTATATGCAGAGTTGTATTATGGTATTATGTTGATTGGGTCGCTGCTCTTCCATTTGGGTACCTTCATCACTTCACTTCTGGGATGGACTTATAATGTATTTCGGCCATCTTATAACCCCTCTGATCTCATACATTAGGGGGCATCTGTTATAGCAGATTTCACCACACTAGGTGAATCACACATTGTATGGCCTTCCCCTGTCCTGCTTCAGACTCACTAGCCCCTATGGATCACTTTTTGTCTTTTGATGTATCCTTTACCATTCCTAAAAACATAAGAAAAATGATATACGCGGCCTTTTCCCCGATAACCGCGTACATACGCGGATACTCCCTCTATAGTCGCATACATCGGGATGTGTACATAATCCAAAACCTTTTGGAGCGTTCCTTGACTTGGATCTGACTCATATGAATCCTGGCCTTCCATATGCCTTGAGATCGCATGGATTCGACCTTTCAATATCCCTTTGAAAAGCTATATAAGGAACCCATTGAGACATTGAAAGTATAAGAGAGAATTGAGAGCAATGAAACTATAGTCCATTGTTTCCAGAACTTATGCTTGAGTCTACATCCCTTTGTCCCCTGGAGCACTGTTGTGTTCTTCCCAATCTTTCATTTTGCTAGTAAGCTTGCTATCAAAGCGATGGAGGATTGAGGTGGTGGAGGCCCAAGTGGGGGATTCAGTTTCTCCGGTTCGTAGATGTGCCATCAGAGGTTGTCACTTGTAATCTCTGATTCATATTAATAGAAATATCTTTTCCTGTCCAGTAATGTGTATTTGAATGAATATTGTATCCATTGGAATATGTCAAATGCTTTTACATTATTGATTATATATGCTAGAATAGATCTAACACCATGGAATATAGTATGCTTGTATTGTTTACTTGTTGTTGAGGACGTGCTATAACAATTCAAGCTGAAGATTGGAAAGTTCAACGGGGATCTACTTCAACCGTCCGGAATAAGGTATGAGGTTCGATCCTTTAGTGTTATATGTTTTTATTTCTATTGCATATTGGGAAAGATTGATTTCTCGAGAGAAAATTGGCAGATGTGTTTCCATCAGCCATCTAACCAGGAGAGATTAATGGAACCATGGGTCTACCAACTTTATGACTAAGAATCTCCCTATAATCCTCATGCTCCAAAAGGTCAAGCTCTGGAATGAAGTATGATCTATGATGAAGTACCTCCCATGGTGGCTCAACTCCCGACATAGCCTCAATAATTGCTTCATCTGAAGGGAAAACTGTATCAAGGCAGTCGTGGGCATGAGAAGACTGCACTGCCCATGCCGGCAGCACATAGGGGTCTTCCTCCTCCGTCCATGAAGAGGAAGAACAAGGCTCTGCAGCATACTGGAGATTAGCTTGGTAAGCTATCATGACTGCAGGCAACGGCACACTCGTCTCAATGGCCTCACTCAAAGGACTCGGTGAAGGAAGAATCCAAGGATATCCCATATGACTTGTGCGAAAAAGCACCGATCTCGTAGACGTCGAAGCACCATCGAAACTAGATCCTATCATGAGGACAGGTGCAAGACAACTAAAGGTTCCCATGAGGGACGGATACATGCCTACACCCACACTCCCAGTTGCCGGCTGGGAATGTTCAACTTTCGGAACCGAGGCTTCCGAAGATGCACTAACAGGCGGATTCTTGAATGCCATTTGATCAATTGTTACAATATCCCCATTATGAGGAAAGCATACAACGTGAAATACAGAAGATGCAACGGCTTGCATACTATACATCCAGTTCCTTCCCAGTGAGAGATTGTAGTCAAGGGGCGCATCAACCACCTCAACCTCTATCGCAACGGTCTTCCCTCCCAAACGGACTTTAAGGGAAGGAAGGATACCGTGCGGCCTAAACAATCTCCCATCAAAAGAAGTTAACATGGTCATAGATTTTGACAACTCAGGAGAACCGAGACCCTTCCAACAAGAGAAACACATCACAGAAGCAGCACTGCCCTCGTCAATCACAGTTTGCTTGACGATCATATTAAGACATTCTACATGCACCAAAAGGGACACATATTAGGGCAAGCGAGGCTGATGTCCTGCGGTTTCAAATTTGATCACTAAGGAATAATCATCACCATTCACACCGAGAGTGGAAATCAAAGCCTTCCTTTGCGACGGACAACTCTGAAGCACTTCCAATGCAGACATCGTACAAGGAGTATGGCCCAAGTCCTCGACAACTGAATAATTTTGGGCGACTTGGGCATTTGGGTTATGACTCGAACGCTTAAGTACCCCCTTAGGAATGCAAGGTGCAGCCTTGGGTTTATCCACAGGCTTCTCAATGCGCAATGAGGTTCCTGGTGGATCAGGTTCTTTGCCTGGGTTGGGTTGTGATGAAGTATAATATTTCGCACGCGTCACAACTTTCGCGGCACGGACCATATTAATGCACCCACGACCACTAGTTTCAGCTGGATCTTCATCACTAGATTGATCATGGGACTTCGAGTTCATATTCTGGTTATGCGGTAAAGGGTTCGTTAACACAGCTGGGCCCTGTGCTATGAACTTCGAAGCTTCATCCATTCTAGGGAACAAGTAAGTGAGGTGATCGTCCTTACATAGCTTGCAAGGGAACTTAACCTTACGTTTATTCTGCTTGTCCCCCCGAGCATTTTTACCGTTCTTGTCATTATTATTGGCATTCTCTTTTTTATTCCCACCCTTTTTATTATTATTGTTTTTACCCTTTTTCTATTCCGTCCGGGTTGCTGGTTACCCTTTTGGTCGGACGATTGCACAGCAACTACATTTTCCATTTGGGCAGGCTGAGACGAAGCCGTAGCTTGTCCCGAGGCAGATTGGTTGATTGAAAACTGAGCAACTTGTTTCACAACTGAACCTACAGGTTTCTTACTTGCACTACCCACAAGTTCGTCGGCATGTGGTCCAGGTTTGACCTTGGGATCGAAACTAGAACGAGTAGTGTTAGGTATAATCTCATATAACAAACCAGACTGAGCATAGATCAAGTCTAGTTCATGTGCCCTAAAGATGGCTTGTTCCTCATTCTGCACTCTGGATGTGGAAACATCCTTCGCGATATATGGCAATAAATATTTGAGGAACCACTCAAGGAGGAACTTCGGCGGTATAAAGGCTTTAATTAATCTCTTCTGTCTACGCCACTCCTGAATATGATCAGAAATATGGGTGGCTTTATCTTTCCGAAATGTCGACAAGAGTTCAGTACCAACATCATAGCACACTGGTAGCTGGAAGTGATTAAGGAAAGTCATCGCAAAGTCATCGAACAAAGTAAACGCACCCCTAGGTAAGTCTATATACCATTTTGCCACAGGCCCTGTAAGGGTGCATTGAAATAGTCTCAAACGGACTGAGTCCTAATGCAATGAATTGGAAGAGCACCATAGGTGGAATGTCGTAACGTGTTCACTCGGATCCTCTCCTGGTTTGACTTTGAACTTAGGTATGTCCGAACGAATCTTGGTAGGGACAGCCGGCCAAGCCGGGTCATGAGCCACAGGATCGTTCATAAGTCTCGATAAGTCAGGTAGATTGAGTGTCGTGAGGAAAGGGAGCCTAGGATGATGAGTCCTATGGACCGCTCCCTGGTTCATATAGGATTGATTACCACCATGACCTTGGCCAAAGTGACCTCCTCCTATATGACTCGTATAGGGTGGCGTGGAAGTACCATAATGAGGTGGACCTTGACTAGTAGGAGCTACAAAGCCATAATTAGGAGAGTTCACAGGTTGTGAATACCTGCCTCCGTAAGGTGAAGAGACTTGTCCATACTGCGTCCCATAATAGGGTCCATAGGTCACCGCTTGCGATGTCCCATGAGACACTCCATAGGTAGGGATATACATTCCGGAAGTAGGAATATACATACCAGAAGTAGGCATATATGTCGTGGAAGTAGGAATCTGACCTCTAGAAATGTGAACATAACCTCCCGAAACCACGGGTGGTATGTAGGCTTGACACACAGTTGGTCTAGTAATCGCAGTACGGATCTGACTCGTAGCTACGTGCCGACTCGAAGGACCACGTGAGTAAGGTGGAGGGTTTACATTTGAAGAACTCGAAAGCGAGGACGAAGGAATCTCTGTAAGAAGATATGTACTGGTGCCTGTCGTCACTCGTGTGGGACCTGGTATCCCTATCGGATCACTAACCTTAGACCTAGGAGGTATATAAGATGGAGCTTCCACCACTGGGATGGAAGGTGCAATGTGACTAGTACTCCCAAACCTCTCCGCAAGGTAAGGCATGGGATTGTCCCCAGGCATAATGCTAGGCTGAAAATTGGATTAAACATGAAATGTCAAATCGTGCATAGGAAAACCAGTCTTAGCATAAATACCATAGCTAGTAGTGGCAGGTTCAAAGTGAGTCTTGGCGTCTTCTTGAATTCCATACCGGTAATGTGTCAACGAGGGGTCAACTCTAGATTGACTAGGTCTACCATGCATGGTTCCTATCTCTGAAATCACAGGTCCTAACTCAGTTAGGTCGAGTGAAGGGTCATAAGTAGGCATGAAATCCCCATCGTCAATGTGAATGGGAGGAGGTGGCTCAGATGTATCCTCTGAATGATCTCCCATGGTGTGTGAATCAATGTGTGACATGGTCCACCTGGACTATCTAGGTCCCTCTCCCAAAGGAGGAGGAGGAGAAGTAGAAGGCAGAAGTCCTGCTAAATGACGAGAATGGCGCGGAACCACACCCGACTCCACAATGACTCAAAAAATAGCAAAGACTCTCTATTTACGTCAACCCTAGGCCAACTAGCGTGCACAGAGCAATCACTATAAAATCTAAAGCCAAAAGAAAGCAAACAAGGGCTGGATAAGTGAGCTCCCGAATGTGGCCAGTATGTCTCACCTAGGAGAGGCTTGAGAGGCCCTTGTCACCACAAGCGGAGGTTCAAAACCAATTATTGTGGCCCTCAGCTTCAACGGGTAAAGCGACTGTGCTGTCTGACCCCAACCTGGCTGGGACACATGCAGAATAACCTCTACACGTACCCCCTCGATATCCTAGGTAAGGTCACTAAGGTCACCTCAATATAATCAATGCTCAGGTGGACAGTCGCAGGCGGGATTGACCATATGGGCAGGGTAGCAAAGCCCGAAACTCCCGAAAGAGCCCCTAGATACGAATACAATCCTAGCTATATCACCGGTGCTACACAGTTACTGACCAGGGGTTATCCCAATCAACAACCACTCACACTTCCTAGTGCTTGACTCCCTTTTGAGAGGAGCTTCCTGAGAACGCTAGTTATACCAAGGATTTCACACACTCCCTGGACAGACACCTAGTTGTTGTCGTTTAGTGATCTTGGAGAATTAACTTTCAATGAACTATTCCAAGATCTTAAAACCTATGCTTGTTGGTGCACCCTAGAAAAGAAAAGAGTGTAATTCATTTTAATTAGCGTTGATTTTAGTTGGCTTTATTACTCTAAAATAGGATATGGTCGTGCAACTATTGGTGTTATGACGCAACAAGAAGTAAAATGCACACCTAACAATCAATGCAAATGCATTGTGTCCATGAAAATAGGGTATGCGTACTACGTGTAATGCACAATTTCTTCTTCAAATGCTGAATACAAATTTCCCTATATGAAGTCCTAACTATTACTCCAAAGCAAATCTAGATCTAATGCAAGTACAATGCAAAATGCAAAATGCAATGCATGATGATAAGCAAAAGTTTTTGGATTTTTTGAAAATAAAGAGATACAAAAAGCAAAAGAATGATTCTACCCACCCCAGACTCTGCAAGCACACATAAACAGCATTCCAGCAAAACACTAAGGTAAAAGGACTCTAATGCACTAATCTCAAACAAAAAATCAAAGATGCCATGACAAGAACTTTCCTAAAAGAAAAAATTTAGGCTAAAAAAATGTTTCTGGTCAGAAAGAGAGGTATTAACAGAGTCAGGCAGTGCCAAATGAGACTCAGCAACTAACAAAATTCACCCAGCAATCCACTATCTTCCACAAAAAGGTAAAAACTAGGGTATACGTGACTGTGCGAAGTGAACCCGTGTGTATACCCGAAAATCCCATAGGAAGCCCCGTGTATACATGACTGTAAGTGACAAACCCGCGTATAAGAAGAAAAAGATGCACAACTTCAAGGTAAACAGACAAGCTGAGACTAAATCCACACCAATCAGGCTCTACCAAGCATACATGCCCCCATACCCGACACAGAAACAAGAGAGAGAGAGAGCAATTCAAATACATTGAATGCCAAGAAATCAACCCCCAAAGGAAAATTACTAGGAACTCCCCAGCGGAGTCGCCAATTCTGTTACGGAGAGAAATTCCTATGGCTTGGGGTACCACAACAGACAGCTAGACTCTAGAAATCAATCTTTCCCAATATGCAATAGAAATAAAAACATCTAACACTAAAGGATCGAACCTCGTACCTTATTCTGGACGGTTGAAGTAGATCCCCGTTGAGCTTTCCAATCTTCAGCTTGAATTGTTATAGCACGTCCTCAACAACAAGTAAACAATACAAGCATACTATATTTCATGGTGTTAGATATATTCTAGCATATATAATCAATAATGTAAAAGCATTTGACATACTCCAATGGATACAATATTCATTCAAATACACATTACTGGACAGGAAAAGATATTTCTATTAATATGAATCAGAGATTACAAGTGACAACCTCTGACGGCACATCTGCGAATCGGAGAAACTGAATCCCCCACTTGGGCCTCCACCACCTCAATCCTCCATCACTTCGATAGCAAGCTTACTAGCAAAAGGCAAGCTTGGGAAGAACACAACAGTGCTCCAAGGGACAAAGGGATGCAGACTCAAGCATAAGTTCTGGCAACAATGGACTATGGTTTCGTTGCTCTCAATTCTCTCTTATGCTTTCAATGTCTCAATGGGTTCCTTATATAGCTTTTCAAAGGGATACTGAAAGGTCAAATCCGTGCGATCTCTAGGAATATGGAAGGCCAGGAGTCATATGAGTCGGATCCAAGTCAAGGAACACTCCAAAATGTTTTGGATTATGTACACATCCCGATGTACGTGACTATAGAGGGAATATCCGTGTATGTACACGGTTATCGGGGAAAAGGCCGCGTATATCATTTTTCTTATGTTTTTAGGGATGGTCAAGGATACATCAAAAGGAAAAAAGTGGTCCATAGGGGCTAATGAGTCTGCAGTGGGACAGGGGAAGGCCATACAATGTGTGATTCACCTAGTGTGGTGAAATCCACTATAACAGATGCCCCCTAATGTATGAGATCAGAGGGGTTATACGATGGCTGAAATACATTATAAGTCCATCCCAGAAGTGAAGTGATGAAGGTACCCAAATGGAAGACCATCCACCCAATCAGCATAATACCATAATAGAACTTTGCATATAACTGCAAATACATATAGCAGTCCCGGATACATAAGAGTACAATGGCCATGAATAGGCATGAAACATGATAACACATATGTGGTCATCACCACGTACAATATACATAGATCAGAATCTCCATAATGAAGATATACAAAGGACCATGATCTCCACAAAGGATGAAGATATATAACAGATCAAGATCTCCATAGTGGCTAGAAATGTCTAACATATACTGGAACAAGTCACGAGAGCTGAAATCTCGTGAACACTGGCATAATCAAGGAGGTAGCATATAGTGGATGCCACCAATCTGGAAGGTATTCTACACACACAGCTACGAGTACATGTCCTACTATGCGAATAGAGGTGTCGAGGTCGAACATAGTAGTCCATCGTCTGATTATCGGTCATTGATTTATACCGTTAACAGACGCGAGATCACCCACCAATAATGAAAATGGGAATCAAGGTACTAGAGTGCAAACTAACAAGTGTGAATAAATGTGTTGAGTTCGAACACTTGAGAGAATCCATCGATCAGGGGACATTGATGTATTCCCAAAACTGTCGATGGCGAGAGAACCTGCCACTGATGACTGCAAGTCTCAAGGCACTTAAAATGACTCTAGATTCCAATACTAGAATAAATGATCTGAAGTCGATGGGATGAAATCCGCTGGAAGGAGCGCATTAGGGCATCCCCCATCATCCAACACGAGGTACTCAGCAAGGCTGTATAATGTGCAAGGACTCGATCATAAGGTGCATGAACCAGTAACTGTACCAGGAATGGCCGACATGCAAAGTCAAGATAACTGAGGAATGGCCAACTCAGGTTTCAACTTCCTTCAAACAAGAGCATAATGGCGTATGGTGACTGAATGAAGGCAGCATAGAATCGATATACAAATTGGGACATATCTATGATGTAGGAGGCATCAATAGAGACAGCTAGACTCCAGAAATCAATCTTTCCCAATATGCAATAGAAATAAAAACATCTAACACTAAAGGATCGAACCTCATACCTTATTCCAGATGGTTGAAGTAGATCCACGTTGAGCTTTCCAATCTTCAGCTTGAATTGTTATAGCACATCCTCAACAACAAGTAAACAATACAAGAATACTATATTTCATGGTGTTAGATGTATTCTTAGCATATATAATCAATAATGTAAAAGCATTTGACATATTCCAATGGATACAATATTCATTCAAATACACATTACTAGACAGGAAAAGATATTTCTATTAATATGAATCAGAGATTACAAGTGACAACCTCTGACGGCACATCTGCGAATCGGAGAAACTGAATCCCCCACTTGGGCCTCCACCACCTCAATCCTCCATCACTTCGATAGCAAGCTTACTAGCAAAAGGAAAGCTTGGGAAGAACACAATAATGCTCCAAGGGACAAAGGGATGCAGAATCAAGAATAAGTTCTGGAAACAATGGACTATAGTTTCGTTGCTCTCAATTCTCTCTTATCCTTTCAATGTCTCAATGGGTTCCTTATATAGCTTCTCAAAGGGATACTGAAAGGTCGAATCTGTGTGATCTCAAGGCATATGGAAGGTCAGGAGTCATATGAGTTGGATCCAAGTCAAGGAACGCTCCAAAAGGTTTTGGATTATGTACACATCCCGATGTACATGAATATAGAGGGAATATCCGCGTATGTACACGATTATCGAGGAAAAGGCCGCGTATATCATTTTTCTTATGTTTTTAGGGATGGTCAAGGATACATCAAAAGACAAAAAGTGGTCCATAGGGGCTAATGAATCTGCAGGGGGATAGGGGAAGTCCATACAATGTGTGATTCACCTAGTGTGGTGAAATTCGCTATAACAGATGCCCCCTAATGTATGAGATCAGAGGGGTTATACGATGGCTGAAATACATTATAAGTCCATCCCATAAGTGAAGTGATGAAGGTACCCAAATGGAAGACCAGCCACCCAATCAGCATAATACCATAATACAACTCTGCATATAACTGCAAATACATATAGCAGTCCCAGATACATAAGCGTACAATGGCCATGAATAGGCATGAAACATGATAACACATATGTGGTCATCACCACGTACAATATACATAGATCAGAATCTCCATGATGAAGATATACAACAGACCATGATCTCCAAAAAAGCTGAAGATATACAAGAGATCAAGATCTCCATAGTGGCTGGAAATGTCTGACATATATTGGAACAAGTCACGAGAGCTGAAATCTCATGAACACTGGCACGATCAAGGAGGTAGCAATAGTGGATGCCACCAATATGGAAGGTCTTCTACACACACCGGTACGAGTACATGTCCTACTATGCGAATAGAGGTGTCGAGGTTGAGCATAGTAGTCCATCATCTGATTACCGGTCATTGATGTATATCGTTAACAGATGCGAGATCACCCATCGATAGTGAAAATGGGAATTAAGGTACTAGAGTGCAAACTAAGAAGTGTGAATACATGTGTTGACGTCGAACACTTGAGAGAATCCATCGATCAGGGGACATTGATGTATTCCCAAAACTGTTGATGGAGAAAGAACCTGCCACTGATGACTGCAAGTCTCAAGGCACTCAAAATGACTCTAGACTCCAATCCCAGAATAAATGATCTGAATTCGATGGGATGAAATCTGCTGGAAGGAGGGAATTA
>LPNX010986762.1:262248-396541 GCA_001517045.1 Pseudotsuga menziesii | reverse complement strand
AGCAAAAGGCAAGCTTGGGAAGAACACAACAGTGCTCCAAGGGACAAAGGGATGCAGACTCAAGCATAAGTTCTGGCAACAATGGACTATAGTTTCATTGCTCTCAATTCTCTCTTATCCTTTCAATGTCTCAATGGGTTCCTTATATAGCTTTTCAAAGGGATACTAAAAGGTCGAATCCGTGCGATCTCAAGGCATATGGAAGGCCAGGAGTCATATGAGTCAGATCCAAGTCAAGAAACGCTCCAAAAGGTTTTGGATTATGTACACATCCCGATGTACATGACTACAGAGGGAATATCCGTGTATGTACACGGTTATTGGGGAAAAGGCCGCGTATATCATTTTTCTTATGTTTTTAGGGATGGTCAAGGATACATCAAAAGACAAAAAGTGGTCCATAGGGGCTAATAAGTCTGCAGCGGGACAGGGGAAGGCCATACAATGTGTGATTCACCTAGTGTGGTGAAATCCGCTATAACAGTGCCAGGGATGAATAATCCCTAATTTTTCTTTCAAACTTTTTTAGGAATTATATACATAGAGAAACATTGTCATGTTTGCTTTTTTGGAATGGTTTGGATGGTCAAACATTCCTATTATAGTTGATTTTACCACACTTGGTAGATCACACTTTTATGGCCTTCCATGTCCCTCTGTAGACTTCTTTAACCCCCCTTGCTCAAGTTATACTTTGATCAACCAAGAAAGTAACCAAAAAACACTTGTTTATGTGTATACGTGACTTTTAAACCAATGTCTATGTGTACACATAGCTTTTAAGCCAATACCCAGGTACATCGGGAAATGTGCATAAAGAAAAAAAGATTTGGAGTTTTCCTCATAAATTCCATAATAACTTGACTCTTGGCATTCCATATGCTTGGGAAATGTTTAGACTCGACCCTCCATTTCCTATTTGGAGGGCTATATATTGAGCCTCTTAGATGCATTGAAGGAGATGAATTTTGGAGAGAAAGGAAACTATAGTTCATTCCTCACTTGTTTAAGCTTGAGTTTGTATCCCTTTATCCCTTTGGAGCACACATTATTTCTCTTCCCAAGCTTGCCTTTTATTTGTAAGCTTTCCATTGTGATGGAGGATTAAAGTGGTGGAGTCCTAAGTGGAGGACCTGGTTTCTCCGTTTCGACGAGGTACCGACAGAGTTTGTCACTGTTCTATCTCTGTTCTATTAATAGAAATATCCATTTCTCGTTCAATACATGTGCATAACTATGAATATTTTGTCCATGTATTTAGTTATTTGCTTATACATGATGGTTTATATATGCTAGAATAGGCCTAACACTTTGATATATAGCATGCTTTTCTTGCTTATTGTTGTTGAGAGTGAATTGTGAATGCAAGCATGTTGAAAAATCTCAACGAGGATCTACATCAACCATTTGGAATATGGTATGCTTCATATATCTTAGTGTTAGACGTATTTATTTCTCTTGCATATTGGAATGGATTGATTTCCAGTGTCATTCAGTCTGTTGTGGTCTTCCCCAATACATACGAAGTTTTTCTTCATAACAATTCCCTTTCTTGTAGTTCATAATTTTCCATTTCCCAATCATATATTTCTGTGTCTGAATTATACCCAATAGAATCTGGATTTCCTAAGTGAAGTTCTCCATATATATTCAGTTCGGCATAATCCTCATTATTTTGTATTTTGTATATTTGTTAGACATCAACTTCTTCATCTATAGTTTCTTTCCATGGCTCACCTTGTGATGGATGAATTGGAACAATCACTTTTTTCCCACTTCCTTTAAGTTTTATTCTCTCTTTGTCTAGTGAAACTGATACCTTCATCTTTTGACCCCATGTTTAGCCTACTAAGGCTGGAAAGGAACTAGATCGTTAGGATTAATAATCTCAGAGTTTACTTTTGTAGTGATACCTTTAATATTTGTGTCAACATTCTTCCAGAAACCAATGGTTTCAATTAGTGTTTGATCTACTAACTTTAAATATATGTCATTTTCGCTAAAACAAGGTTTACCCAATTATTCACATGTGTCCCTGGTCATAATGTTTACCTACGATCCAAAGTCAAGGACGACTTGTCGGATGTGGTAACCTTCAGTTTCCAGGTCGACTAAAGAGTCAACATTATTTCTATCTTTTTTATTCAAGATATATATGCTTTTAGTTTGCTTGTCTACATCATATTTACTCTTAATATAGTATAATAAGTTGATTACTTTTGCAACAGAATTATCCGCATTTATTAAATTAATTAATTCTTGAGACATCTCCTATCGAGCATCATCATTCACTTCTTGTGTAGATAATTCTTGAAATATGTTTGTGTTGGTGAAAAACATTAAACAAATTATAACATATATACAATGATTTAATTGTCAACCCAGAGAGAGCGTAAGCTTGTGAGGTACAGACAAAATATATGCAGGGGCAAAATATTGCTAACTTAATCTAGGTGACTGAAATTGAATTAAGCTTGCAAAAACATGAAATGACATGAAAAGAAATCTAATCTAGAAAAGCAGGAAATTGCATCAAATAAATCTAATTTAAGAAAGCATAAGATTGCAGAAAATACACTGATATAAAGCAATCAACATTAACTTGTGAGCTCACATAAAATCTATACTGACAATGCATAAAAAAGAAATCACTGAAATTATATACTAACAATTCATAAGAAAGAAACTCAAATTAACATGGGAGAATAAAAGGATTTGCAGTAAGCATTATCTCCATTACATAACAATCAAGAATCCACTCTATGACTAACTCTCAAAGGAAAACTATTCTCTACTACCAAACCACTAGAGAGCTCCCCTATTTATACATGAATTCAAGATAACTAATCATAATTATAGATCCACTATTCTCTCAACTTATCCCTCAAAATCCTCAACAAATCCATTTTTCTCTCAACTCATCCCTCCAAATCCTCTAACAAATATTGGATGAGATATTCTCTCCACATTTCCATGATCTTCTCCTTGAAAGTAGCCCACATATTGAAGATGAAATTCGAATTTGAGGCTAGGTGGTGACTTTTGAGCTTGTTAAAGTCTTCAAATATACCTTTAATCATCACCAAACTCACCCAACTTTAAGGTATAATGAAAATATGTTATTTTTATCAATAATTAACCACAAATTCACTCAAAAATAAATGATTTAGAAAATGGTAATATAAACCCATATGTATTACCAAAGTGGTGGATATTAATGGTTTTATAGAAAGATAAAACAAGAATAAGGTGACAAATGGTATATGAAAGATGAATAAAATGTGGTATTTTTGCGACTCAACATTCCCCCAAACTGAATATGTTGCATGTCCTCATGCAACTATATATAAGCTTTTTGGCTTTGCATGATGATGTTGTAATAGTTAATCATTCCATGATGTGAAATGCATAAGTAGTAGCTGATTTTTCTTTTTCTTTTTTTTCTTTTTTTTATATATATTTTTGGTTGATTCTTATGTGACAATAACAAATGTTGGTTCTTGTGTTAACAACATTCATTTCTTTTACTTGTATTTTTGTTGCAATAAATAGGATTTAAAAGTATACATTCACTAAAAATGATAAGCTATCAATCTTCACTGGAAAACATTGTCTTCATGTTATGAGTTATGAAAATTGTAATAAAATGTATGTTCAAAGAGACATGTTGGTCAATGGTGAATAAGATGACGGAAAAAAAAATGAAACCACATGGTAATGAATATAACCCACCCCCCAATTGAAGATGTATTAGATTCATGAAAATGAGTAAGTTAATGTAACATGGTGAGGGAATTTTCCAAATTCATTCATTTTCTAACATTTAAGGAATTACATGATTAAAGATTAGAAAACAACATACCTCCACTTACCCAAAAAGTTGATGAACTTATGCAATAGGAATGTGACTGATACTAGTGCTGAATAATAGAATGTGAAGTGAAGGATCTGAACTACTGCTTGGTTGAATTAAAAGATGAGAGATGAAAGTAGAATTGTGGTACTCTCATATGGCTGGAAGTATGATGTTGTAAACTTGTTGATGGAGTCATGCAAAGTATATAGTTTTCACTTACTACAAAACTTGATGGTACAATTCTTACCATGCGAATAAATGTGTCAATGTCAAACATGGAAAGAAGTCATTGGATTACCGACCATTGATGAATGTCGTTAACCAATGCGAGGTAATCTCACCATTGATGTCAATGAGTGCCAAGGTACCTAAGTACATAATGCAAAGTGCGAATAAATGAGTTGATGTTGAGCCACTTACAATATCTAACGATCAAGGGACATTGATGTATTCCCATGATTGTCAGCGAAAGAACTTGCCATTAAGGAATGCAAGCCTCAAGGTACTAAAAATGAACTCTAGTCTCTAGCCCAAATAAGATGCTGAGGTCGATGGGGAAAGACTTGTTGAAAGGTGGGCCTTAAGGAATCCCACATCAGTGAACATGAGTTGTACATAATGGGTGGTAGGACTATAGATAAAAGTTCTCATAGTCAAACAGTTTTTATGGCAGGGGTAACAAAGCAATGTGGTCATGGAAAGAAAGCTGAATGGATTTATTCATAAGGAAAAAGATGAACTAAAAATCAGAAAATGTGTGTGAATCGGAAAGGCAGACATGCGGGAAGTCATGATGTATAAGGCAGTGAAAAAGTAGACTCTAACATGGATGACGAATAAGCTTGGAAGGAAAAAGGGTAGTAATCATGGCATGGCGTAATTAGTTTCTAAAAGGTTTCTTTGTGGCAGCAAAATGTCATGACATACATAGTGGAAACTCAACTTCTTCAAGCTTTAAATGGAACATTTCTTTAAAAAAATTCTGCGATTCTCGAAATTACTTTTGTATGCCATCTATTCATCTTTAAACCTGCAAAAAGGTTAGCATTTTCCTGCAACAAACTTGTGAGAGCATTGAAAATACATGAAAATATGCACTTAACAAAAAGTTAAAGAGAATAAATAAAATGCTCTTATACCTAAAAATAACAACGTTTCCTGTCAAAACCTATTTCTGAGACACTTGTGAAAACAAGTTAGCGCAACCAACANTATATATATATATATATATATATATATGTTTTTAGTTTTCAATTTTATTTTATTTTTATTTTTGTAATGTTATCATAACCCTTCTAACTTTGATTTTACAAAAACAAATTTTTATGTGCTTTTTATTTTGATCTTTTATGTATAAGTTTTATTATGTCAATGTGTTTTTTTTCTAAAATTTTTAATTGTTTTGCAATAAAACAAAAAATAAAGAAATTGAAACAAAAATGAGAGTTTTTACATCCTCTTTTTACAATGATTAATGCGTCCTTATAATGATTGAGCAACAGAGAGAGAGGGTCGACCCTTTCAGTGATTGACCCCTCTAAAACTAAACTATCTTAATGATCTGGAATAGAAGAGTGTGCAAACAAGTGATTGTTTATGATAAGTTTAGCAGTTTCAATGACCATGCGGATATCCATCTGGAATGACTGGCCAAATGAGCCTTCACTTTTTAAATGGAACCACATTTCAAATAGCATGGTTTATATGAAAATTATCACAAAATTGACACAAAAACCTACCTCCCCCAAACCAAAGATGTGTGAGGTCCCACTGTGCAAAAATAAAAATCAAGAAGAAGGCTTAGCTGTGACAGCAGTTGCCTTCTATTTTAAAGAAGATAAAACAGACTGTGATTTAGACCCATTTTTTTCAAGACAATGCGAAGTAGTATAAAACAATCTAATATGTCCCAATGATTTCAAGACATGAGAAAAACTCTTAGTGATCATATCACATATTGTTTGCATTACACCTCGTAATCGCCTTATGATAATATATATGGTATATGTCAAAACGTTGGTAAACCAGCTCATCAATTCATTAAATCGCTAATTCATTAGCATGATGTTCATCTCCTAAATTTTTTGGTCCTCTAATACAACATGTTCATATCCAAGTCATTGGTTAATAATAATATTTTGACATTATTTCAATTTTAAACAAACAAACAAATAAATAATAAAACATTAAAAATGGTTATTATTATTTTATTATCTTATTTAAATCTTTTTAATAAGAATTTGTTTAAGTATAAAAACAATCATAATTATAATTGACAGGATGAAATCCACTTAAATATTTAATTTTACATTATTAATATATTATTCTCCAAGAATTTATTTTATTATGTGAAAAAAATACATTTTCATATCTTTATACACTCCATCATAATAATAATAATAATAAGTGAATACTTGAGAGCAAATATACCAACGCATTCTTATACAATCTTAGTATGATATGGATTTATGCCACTCTATTGAGAAAGCCATTTGATTTTATACATGAATTAATAATACTGCTTGTAAAACAAACGTGGTGATCACGGAAGTTTGGATACATCTCTCGAATTGCGTGGAGGCATAAAAAGTAGGAAATGGAGAATTCAAGGCTATATTGTATGCAATGTGTGGCCATGATTGGTTCTATGGCGCAGCTAAACAATATTCCGCCATCAACTAAATAACAGAGACTGCATTGCTACCATTGGGTTATGGAATTGAAGCAAACATTGCCCCACCCAAGAGAAATAGGTATAAGAACCAAACCCCCCAAAAAAACAAATCATAAAAATATTTTCAGCAACGATTTTGTAATAATTATCTTGCAGGAGCGTGAGGATTCAACGGCTTGCTTGAGCTCTCGTTTCCTAAGACTTCCCAAGACAGAGCCATTCACACAAACCAGCATACTACATAGCACGCTTTTGTGATTTGATTTATAGTTTTGTTTGTAAATGGTGACTCTTGATAAAAAAATACTTAATTTCCTTTTAACTGATTTTGGAAAAAAACAAATAATCTCTACAAAAATTTTCCTTTCGAAGGGTTTTTCTTTTTTATTATTTGGCCATAACCATTTTGATTATAAAGAATAAGTGAACAAAGGCCGAGATAACAAAAGCTCTGAAAAAAATAAATAGACAAAAACTGTGTTCAGAAAAACCTTAGATATGACGAACAAACAACGCCATAAAAATGTTTAATCCAAATCGGAGGGTGGAGAAATCCTATACCACTTTTCTCTATTACGCTAATCTCACCTTTGATGCTGCAGTGGATTTGCATGGAATGGTGCCCACTCCCTGAGCGACCGTTTCATCATCGCCTCCATATTTTGACTCAACTTCCCCCTTTCTCGTCTGAAAAGTAGGGAATCCTACTGAATGTTAGGCAAATAACTAGCACCCCAGCCTGGTAGAAGAACCTGTATGAGCCGCATTTTCATTGCATTATGAAAGCATGTCCATGTGAATCGAGATCTCAGGATATTTAGTTATAAATCCAATGCTTCAGAAAGAGAATGAGTTGGAAAAATACTTTTAGCAAACAGTCTCAGGTTTTACAGACTCGGATCCAGCCAACTACTTTTGTATCTTCTGGATTTCCATCTTAGCTAGAGGGGTTGTTACCCATTGAACGCATCCTTGAATACCCGTCAGTGTTAAATTCAAATATGTCTTGGAAGTTCAAATAGAGGGTTAATGCATATAGTTGTTGTCTACGTCTTTGAAGGCGGAATAACCACCACACTCATGTTGCAGCTATCACCCAAATAAATCGTGGATCAACAACCAAAATGGCTGAATGTCCTCCCTTTGATCTGAAGAATGGTGTCAAATTTTGTTTCATTAGCACGCGGATGCCAGTTGTTGGATAAATGCTTCTTGGAAAACGTCCCGCAAATCTCATACCATAACATTCCGTGGGCAAAGCAACTCAAAAGAAGGCGGCAGGGAGAGGTAGGTCGATAATTTATTGACGATGGAATCTCATATAAGAATTCGCAACAGTCAAAGCCACCATGGAGAGGGTGAGTCGTCTTCATCATTAAGTCAAGATACTTATAACCCCGTAGCTGCTGGCAGGGAATTCGCCAGTCCATTCGTCGGATTGAATGAGTTATTAAAGTCAACTAAAGATAGAACTGGTTGTTAGCCATCTACTTGGCTACCAATTAATAAAATGAAACAAAAAGGATCTCGTGAGCAAATCTTGGCGAGAAGACGGGCACGAGATCTTCTATTACGTGTAGGGAAGAAATTGGTTTCATGCATCGAATTGCTTGGTAATGTATTTCTGGTCATCACCTTTGATTGCATGGGTTGTTGCAGATGGGACATACCCATACATGTGGACGCAGCTAGCGGTGGATTTATTGCACCTTTCCTCTATCCAAAGTTGAAATGGGATTTACGAATTCCATTTGGTGAAGATCATAAACGTGAGCAAGCACAAGTATGGTCTCGTCTATGCTGGAATTGGATGGGTTATGTGGAGAGCAAAGCAAGAGCTCCATGAGGAACTCATTTTTCTCATCATTGTTTGGGCGTCGATAATCCCACCTTTACCCTTAACTTCTCAAAATGAAAAATAAATTTTTCTTTATCAAAAGGAGCTTGACAATAGCTCTATTTCATTTCAAATCTTTAGGTTCATAGGTAGATGTTTGTTTGAATTAAATCCCTTGCTCTTGTGACCCTATAGGAGCGAGCTATATAATTGCTCAATATTACCAACTCATACATATGGGGTTAGAGGTTTGCTGTAACATTCAATATTTATATTTCATTCAGTTGTAAGCCCCTTTCAAATTACAGTATGTGACGCGTTTTACATTGTTCGTTGTTTGGATAGGGCTATCAGAATATCATGACTAACTGCGCGGAAAACGCCAAGAATCTAGCCAACAACCTGGTTAGGACTGGGTGGTTCAACATTCTCTCGAAAGATGTCAGGGTCCCTCTAGTGGCATTCTCCCTCAAGGACAATAACAAGCACAGCGATTTTGAGATCTCTGCGTGCAACTCAATCTATATCCATGTTATTTGAGAATTTTTATGCATTTTGTTGTTTTTTTAAGTGTTTTTATGTTTAGCATGAAAGGGTGTTTGTGTTTGTGTTTGCGTTTGCAAGTTGCGCATGGAGGGCTAAAACCCTGTTTTATTTATTTTATAATTTTTTAACGTATTTTTCTTTTTAATATTAATATTAATATTTAGAAATTGCATTGTTTATATATATATATATATATATATATATATATATTAAAAAGTTAAAACTAGAAATTTAAGAAAGAAACATGATATATATACTGTTAATTTTTAATCTTAATTTTTTTATATTATTTTTTTTAATTGTGTTTTTAATCTATTTCTAGATGCAAAATAGATTTTTATTCCTAGCAAAATTAAAGGGTAAAATTTTTATTTTATTTAGATTTATTTATTTAAAAAAAACTAAAACAAACAAGAAACATATTAAAATTAAAATAAAAACTATATAGATTTTTATTTTTATTAATCAATTTATTTATTTTCTAATTATTCTTAGGTTTAAAAGAAACTAACTCTTAATGCACTTTTTTTTTATTCTTAGCATGACTTATAAAATTTATTAAAAGAAATGAAAATAAAAAGAGATAAAAAATTTTATAAATTTTTCATATTTAAAAGATTAAAACTAATTTTAATTCCTAACAAAATTAAAAACAATGGTAATTAAAACTATTAAGAAATATAAATATTACAGTAAATTAAAACAAAGTATCCTATATGCTAATTGAAAGAAACCAAAACCTACCTACTTTACTTTAATTGGAATTTACATTTATTTACGTGTAGTGAAATTTCCAATGAAACCATACATGTAAAAGCAGTAAATGAAATCTATCATATTCAAAAGTATGTGAAATTAGGTATTGTAAATATAAACTAACAAAGTAACAAAAAAAATAAAACTGATCTAACCTAATACTTACTTGGAACCATTGTTCGATGCAGCTTTCGTTTACATGATGATCACCTCAGATCGCTTCTTCATCCTCTTCAATCTCCAGTTCGAACAGGTGGTCTTCATATGATATGCATTATTCTTCAAATGTCGATTCTTCCTTGTTTGCTTCAATAGGAGTAATTACATTTTTGGCTTCTATCAAGTAAAGAAGAGGAGATCCTGGTTTTTCCTAGGATCTCGGTGAGTTGTTCTAGACTTATGCTCATCGTAAAATCATTTTATCAAGTCGAATGCTTAAAAAAATGAAAAACAAGTACATGACAAATAAAAAATAGTATAAAATGAATTAGTACCAGAACGAGTGCAAAAACAAAAATTAAAAGTGCACAAAAATATGTACAAAACAAAAATAAACATATACAAAATTAAAAACAAGTTAGTAAAAAATAAAGGCTAGCCCAAAAATGAAAGCAATCCAAACTGAAAATGAAAAGTGAAAACTTGCATAAAAACAAACTCGCATTTGCGGAAAAATAAACACGCTTGCGAAAACAACAAGGCTTTGGGGTGACCCACTAAAGTGGATGCGTCTGGCTGTTACACCATGGAAATTCCAGAAATTTTGTAGTGAAGTCATCTTTACGGATTATTGTTTCCCCTCCCCATTTCTATGTAAAAAAATGAACTATCCACCTATCTAAACTATGATCCCTTTTAGCACCTCCCCGTCAACGGTGCCAAAATATTGGGAAAAACATTAAACAAATTATAACATATATCCAACAATTTAATTGTCAACCTGAAGAGAACGTAAACTTATGAGGTACAGACAAAATATATGCAGGGGAAGAGTATTGCTAACTTAATCTAAGTGATTGAAATTAACATGTGACTGAAATTGAATAAAGCTTGCAAAAACAGGAAATGACACGAAAAGAAATCTAATCTAGAAAAGAAGGAAATTGTGTGAAATAAATCTAATCTAAGAAAGCATAATATTGAAAAAATAAACTAATATAAACCTATTAACATTAACTTGTGAGCTCACATAAAATCTATACTGACAATGCATAAGAAATAAATCACTGAAATTCTATACTAACAATTCATAAGAAAGAAACTCAAATTAACATGGGAGAATAAAAGGATTTGCATTAAGCATCATCTCCATTACATAACAATCAAGAATCCACTCTATGACTATTTCTCAAAAGAAAACTATTATCTACTACCAAACCACTAGAGAGGCCTCTAACAAAATGAGGAGAGAGCACTCCTATTTATACATGAATTCAAGATAACTAATCATAATTACAGATCCACTATTCTCTCAATGTATCCCTCAAAATCCTTAACAAATTCACTTTTCTCTCAACTCATCCCTTCAAATCCTCCAACAACTATTGGATGAGATATTCTCTCCACATTTCCATGATCTTCTCCTTGAAAGTAGCCCACATCTTGAATATGAAATTCGAATTGGAGGCTAGGTGGTGACTTTTGAGCTTGTTAAAGTCTTCAAATATACCTTTAATCATCACCAAACTCATCCAACTTTAAGGTATAATGAAAATATATTATTTTTCTCAATAAGTAATACAAATTCACTCAAAAAACTCAAAAATAAATGATTTGGAAAATGGTAATATAAACCTATATGTATTATCAAAGTGGTGGATATTAATGGTTTTATGGAAAGATAAAAATAGGAATAAGGTGACAAATGGTATATGAAAGATGAATAAAATGTTGTATTTTTGCGATTCAATAGTTTGATGCATCATTATATAACTGTTTTTGTATAACAGGGTTAAGATACTCTTCTTTATTCTTTATTTTACTTATTTTTGGATTATCCAAGTTGGTTTTTGTGCCTTGACAAGTGACAATTTGTAAGTTCTTAGTTCAAGCAACATCATATTTTTGAACACTAGAAAAGACATTAACATCATTTCTATTATTAATTTTTTCAAGCATGGTGGGGAAATCTTCTAAGGAGTTATCATCGACACCACAACTTGTACAAAATTTAAGATCGGTTTGATCCGTGCATGGACTCTCAGCATGTTGATGTCCTTCATTTAAACACTTACAGCACTGGATCGATTGACATGGTCTGTTCTCCCAATTCTCGAAATATCAGCATCAACTTGAAAATCCCCCATGACGATTATTGTCATACCGATGCTCCTACCTTCGAATGTCATATCTTTTATTGTTTTGCTCATTCCAATTGTTATTATTCCTTGTATTATTGTCGTTATTATTTTGTGTGGCAGCGCTTGTTTGGTAAACTACATGGTAATTCTGTTAGTTCTTTAAGTTTAGCTGACATTCGGCTATTGCATGGCTTTTGACTTCGCATATCGCACACCTGCGAGATTTTTCATTCTTCATATTATATGAGTAGTTTTTTATTGCATGTAGATCCTGCTCCTGGAAAATGTCACAAAAACATTTCGACTGAATGAACCAGATGTCTTGTCAACTTTATTCTTGTCGGTAATAGTCTTTTGTATGCCCGACCATCGAGCATTTTGTACACCATACTTCATTTCCTTTGAGGCTTATTCCCTATATTGACTTCTGCATAATCTCAAATTGTTCTTCAATGTGGCTATCGACGGGGTTTACTGGATAGTCCTTGTCCATCTCTACTTTTGAATACCTATATTTTGTATTATGAGGATTCATAATGTAATGAAGAGAAAATAGGAGGTGTGGCTCCAAAGTTTTTTGGTTTTCTCGGTTAAGGGTTTCCAAAGTAAATCTCTGTGTTTATGTGTGAATGATGTGTTGTGACTTCTATTTTTCTTAAAATAATTTGTATGCTTTGCTTCTTTGCACAGGTTTAAAACTTACATGTGGTATTAGAGCTCGATTTTGGCATTAGGGGGGCGCCTTTGCTGCTAAGGGTTTGACGTGGTTGATAGATCTCAGGTCTGTGATAAACCTAGGTTCAGTGGAAGCTTTGCAATGTTGATTTGTTCATTGAAAGAGAATGGTGAGCACTTAAAGAATTGAGATCGAGAAATTCAATAGCCATAATTTTGAGCTATGGAAGCTCAAAATGGATGATCTTCTGGTAGATTGGGAACAATGGATTGTTGTGGATCTGGGTATGAAACCCACTATAATGTCACAAGATGATTGGGATAAATTAGAAATAAGGGCGAGGAGTATAATACGATTTTGTTTATCAGGCTCTATGTTGTTGAACGTATCTGGTGAAGATAGTGCAGTAAATCTATGGGAAAAATTAGGGAGTTTATATCAATCAAAATCCCTTGTGAACAAGTTGTTTCTGCAAAAGAAGTTGTTTCACCTCATAATGGAAGAGAATGACACTGTAACAGAGCATTTGAATGTCTACAATACTCTGGTAAGTCAGATAACCTCTGTTGGTATTAAAATGGATGAAGAAGATAAATGTATTACATTATTGTGTTCTTTGCCAGATTCCTTGGACAACCTAATTGTTGCAATAGGTAGTTCTAGCCAGGCAACCTTAAAATTTGATGAAATTGTATCATCACTACTATCAAAAGAGATGAAGAAGAAAACCATTGATAATTATAGCATGGATGCCTTGTCTGTTAGAGGTCGCCCCCAGGAGAGAAACAAAAATAAAGGATCCAGGGGGGAGATCTAAATCTAAGGGTAGATATAAATCCCCAGGAAAAGGAATAAGGAAGTGTTGGAAATGCGGTAAAGGTGGGCACTATAAAAAGGATTGCAAATCTAAGAATGTTGAGAAATAAAATGGATATGAGGATACCCCTTCCACATAGGTGAAGAAATCCTCAGAAGAAAGAGGGGATGTGTACCTATCTTCCGCAGGTAATCCTTCAGAATGTGATATATGGTTGATTGACTCAGGTGCGTCATGTCATATGAGCCCTCATAGGGAGTGGTTCTGTGAATATGAAAAGTACAATAGAGGAGATGTGTACTTGGGAGATGATTCATCAGCCATTATCATTGTACGTGGTAGAGTCAAGCTAAAACTGAAGGATGGAAGGATTAGAACTATGCCTGCAATGCTACACATTCCAAATCTAACAAGAAACTTGATATTTGTCGGAAAGATGGATGTTGCAGGTGTAAAGACTATGTGTGTAGATGGCAGTTGCAAAATGGTTCGAGGATCAATGGTATTGATGAGGGGAGTTCGGTATGGAACTCTGTACAAACTATTGGGAAAAACCATCATTGATGAATGAAACAATTATATTGTGCTCGAGGAAGGAGGTAAAGATGAAAAAACCCTGACTGCATCAGGAGGAACATATGGATTTATTTCCTTCGAAAGAAATATGAAGTATTTGCCAAGTTTAAAGAATTTAAGGCTCTTGTAGAAAATAAGTCAAAAAAGAAAATAAAGGTGTTGAGGACATATAATGGTGGAGAGTTCTATGGGAATGAATTCGAGGACTTTTGTAAGAAGTGCAGCATAGCAAGGAAAAATACTACTCCATACACACCTCAACAGAATGGAGTTACTGAGAGGATAAATAGAACGTTGATGGAAAAGGCAAGGAGCATCGTAAGCAATGTTGGGATAGGACAAGAATTACGGGCAGAAGCAATGGAGACATCATGTTATTTGGTAAACCGATCACCCACATGAGCATTGATTGATAAAACTCCACAAGAGGTATGGATTGGTAAGAAACCCTCTATTAAGCATCTAAAATTTGTTGGTTCTGATGCTTATGTACATGTTCCAAAGGAGAAAAGGAGCAAGTTGGACAACAAAGATAAGAAGTGTATCTTTATTGGATATAAAGATGGTGTGAAAGGGTATAAGCTTTGGAATCCTATAACTAAGAAGACTGTTTACAATCAAGATGTTGTGTTTCAAGAGGTCAAAGAAGTACCTATACAAGAAGTGAATCCAATGGAAAAGGAACCAAAGAAAATAGAGTTTAAGTTAGAAGGTGAAGAATCTGACTCAATAGAAGAAGCTGAATAAGAAGAAGAAGAACCTCACAATCCAGTTTTGAGGAGATCATCTCAAGAAATAAGGCAACTAGAAAGGTATTCCCCTCCTGATTTCCTCTCTCGTTATTTTATTTCTATTACTAATGATGATCCTAGAAATGTGAAGGAAGTTGTTGATTCAGAGGATAGTGATCTCTGGAAAAAGGCCATGGCTGAAGAAATGGAATCCTTGGACAAAAATGAATCTTGGAATCTAGTCCAGTTACCAGCTGGAAGAAAATTCATTGGGAGAAAATGGATATTTAAAAAGAAGTTGAATGCAGAAGGTAAAGTGGATAAGTATAAAGCCCACTTGGTAGCAAAGGGATATTCTCAGGAAGATGGGATTGATTTTGGTGAAAATATTTTCTCCAGTTACAAATTAACTTCTATTAGATTTCTTCTTTCTATTGCTGGTGCTTTTGATCTTGAAGTAGAGTAGATGGATGTGAAGACAACATTCTTACATGGGGATCTAGAAGAAGAAATATACATGAAACAACCAGAAGGGTTCATAGTAAAGAGAAAGAATGAGTTGGTATGTAAACTAAAGAAGTCCCTTTATGGTCTAAAACAATCTCCAAGAATGTGGTACCAAACGTTTGACACATACATACTTGGATTGGGGTTTGTGAGAACCAAATTTGATCACTATGTATATTCCAAACAAGTTGATGATCACTTCATTAACATAGTTTTGTATGTTGATGACATGTTGCTCATTGGAAGCAACAAAGATGTTACAAAGGAGGTGAATTCTCAACTATCCTCCAGGTTTGATATGAAAGATCTCGGTGCTGCAAACTTCATTCTGGGAATGGAGATAAGAAGAGGTCATGCAAACAAAATGATCAGTTTAAATCAAAGAAAATATGTTGAGACGGTACTACAGAGATTTAACATGCAGGAAAGTAAGACGGTCAAGATTCCTATTCCTGTAGGTGTAAAGTTATCTGTAGAGCAGTGTTCCATGACATAGGAAGAAGAAGAAGACATGTCACGAGTTCCATATGCCAGTGCAGTTGGTAGTTTTGATGTATGCAATGGTATTTACAAGACCATACATTGCTCATGCAGTGGGATTTTTGAGCAGATATATTTCAAAATTAGGAAAGGAGAATTGCACCACTGTAAAGAGGGTCTTCAGATATTTGTGTGGAACCACAGATTATGCAATCTAATACCAAGGAAGACCTGAACCAGACAAAGTAATAAATGTACATGGATTTTTTGATGCAGACTGGGATGGAGACCTTGATCACAGATCTACAAGTGGGTATGTGTTTAACCTATTTGGAGGAGCTATCACTTGGTTCACTAAGAGACAAGTTGTAGTTGCACTCTCAACTATAGAAGTTGAATACATGGCAACCACTCATGCAAACAAAGAAGTTGTGTGGTTGCAAAGATTGTGTTCGGTTATTGGGTTTGTACAAAAAGGTGTAGGGTTAGATTGTGATAGCCAAAGTGCAATATTCCTGGCAAAGAACCCTGCTTATCATGCTAAGACAAAGCACATTGATGTGCAATATCACTTTGTGAGAGATATGGTTGAACAAAAGAAGGTGTTGCTAGAGAAGGTTGACACCGTGAAAAATGTTGCAGACTCATTAACAAATTCTGTTAGTATAGAGAAGTTCTCTTGGTGTAGAGAATCTGTGGACATTGCTTCCCTGAACCTATGACTTTATGAGTACATGACTCATTTCTATGCAAAGAAAACAAGTGGGAGAATGTTGGGTATATGTTATATTCTGTGCATGTGTGTATGGAGGGGAGGTGCTCATGTCAGTGCTGCAGCTATGCATATAGAATTTATGGCTATTTATAGTTGTTTGCGGCTATTTTTAGAAATTGTCTAAAAATATGTAACTTAATCCCGATTAAGGGATTGGAGTCTTTTTCTAATCCAGGTTAACAGATTAGGGAGATGCTGCTGAATACCTATATTTTATATTATGAGGATACATAATGTAATGAAGAGAAAATAAGAGGTGTGGTTCCAAGCTTTTATGGTTTTCATGGTTAAGGGTTTCCAGGGTAAATCTCTGTGTTTATGTGTGAATGATGTGTTGTGATCTCTATTTTTCTTAAAAAAATCTGTATGATTTGCTTCTCTACACAGGTTTAAAACTTACAGTTAATATATATTCATAAGTGTTAAATTTGTCCAGTCTCATATGAATTTGGATTTTATGTAAGAGTCCTGCAACAAAACATTGGATAGCAATTGTTCATCTATATTATACTCCAATTGGCTTAGTAGGTATTTGAATCTATTATCATACTCGCAAACTATTTTGGTCGATTTTCGGACTGTATTTTTCAACTTCTTTGCTGCTAGATGTTTTGCATCTAGTGTCTTGAAGAAAGACATGAACTATTGCTTTATTTGTGCTTTAGTGGCATTCAGAATTTTTTTGTATATCTCATGTACCATGTTAGTGCTCTCTTTCGTAGAGCGCTAGCAAATTGGGCCATTTGTTGATCTCCATTAGTAACAACATTTGCTTCCCAAGTCGAATCATAGATGAACCAGTGTCATCTAGGATCTTCATTACACTCATAGAGGGGAATGTGACACATTTGTGTGCAGTCATGTGCCCATATCTTTGGTGTCTATGTCTTCTCTTAGCGGTGGAGTGGGTGGAGGTGGTGGTGGTGGGTCACTTCCTATAACTTTTTTTTTTGCATAGCTATTTTTGAAAGAAATTTAATTTCCATCGAAAGATTTTTCTATAATAGTCAGTCCTCCTTCTACTAGAGGTTAATTTATGTCGACTCCTTCGACAGATGCCCAAGTTAAGTTTTGAGACATGGGTACCCTTACTTGTGATTCTGACTATCACGGTGTGTTATCTGAAGCTATGATTGGTTGGGTGGGTGCTCTTTCATGATCTAAGTAGAGTAGATGGATACTGCGATTAGATGGATAGGGCTGAAAAGTAACCCAGTTTGCTTCCTACGGTTGGAGAATCACAATATTATTGACATTATTTCCTTCACCGTCTAGTCAGCTCCATACACCTAACTCACTAGCCCATAGTCTTAAATCTTCTTCAACAATTTCCTACACTTGGGAAATCTGGTTAATTATTTGATGGGGAATGAGGTGTAATAGTCTGGGGTATATCCACTTAGAGATATCTACCACCCTCTATCCACAAGCCTTCCTCCATTGGTGAAAATTCTTCATCGACGTCATCCTCCTGTCGATCATGACCCAAATCTAGAAGATTCTCTTCTTGTTCTGTCACTATATTCACCATTCTCTCTTGTTGGAGCACAGATGCTTGCTCTCTAATCTCTTCCCTTCTTTTTATCCTCTTCTCTCGTTCTATCCTCTGTATATCTATAGTGATTTTATGAGTAACTGTTCTATTTTTTCCTTTTTGGTCCGACTTTTCATCATTGGTGGCGGTGTTTTCTTCATAGGTCGATTAGAACCTCTCTACTCTACTGCAGAATCATGACCAGCTACCCCCCCATAACCGAACCAAATGCTTTTTTGAAATCCCAGCTGGAGTTGTCTATTTTCTTAAGAAGTACTCCCACTCTCTTTCTTGAGAAAATGTTTCCCACTCCTTCTGCTTAGCCCCCTATTTTGTGTTAGATGGAGGATTTATCAATGACGGATGAGGTTCTACAATATGACCCGCACCCTTGTCGATCAATCATTTGAACAAAAGTGCCAGAAATGAACACATGAACTATTCAGTGAGGTCATTGTAGAATCTCTCTTTGATACTATCAATAGAGACCCTTTCATCAACTATTCTTTCCTCACAAAACTTGTCAACGATTCTTTCGAACCACTGATAAATTTGTGCGGCCTCCTCTTGTTAACATCTAGAGTAACTTTTAGTCTTTATCTTCTGTTGGTTGTTTCATCCAGTATCTTTTTCAAATACTGAGGTACGGACTTGAGAAACTTTTCATGTGTTTCAGAGAAAAACTTCTCCTTTTCTTGTGCAATAATCAGTCTATTTCTTCTGGCATAATTCTGCAAATAATTCACAATCTTACATTCCCACCAATTCTTAATCTCTTACTTTGAGATCATCTAGTCATAGTCATTTCATTAGTATATGTACCATCGGCAATGGAACCAATGTTGTAATCAATCAAATTGCAAGGTTACCATTGATACACATAAAGAATCATATAATAATAACATAACAAGAGACAAGAATGATAAAAATAATAACAGATTATATTACTCAATTACACATGTGGGTTCATACAATAAACCGAACGGATTATCTATCTGGCTCAGCATCCTATATATATGTTTACAAAACATTTACAAAAACTACATGTTGATTCAACCAACTCACACAACCTATGAGGTCGACCTAATCTACAATTAGTCAACTAGTGAGTCTAGTCAGTTTAGCCAACTAGCTCCTCCAACAATATCCCCACACATTAGGTTTATGTCACTTAAATTTATTGACATTCCAAGGAGATTGGCCTCTCATAGGATGGGGTTGGGCAATAAGTTTGATTTTTTTATGGTGAAAAAACCTCTCCAATATTAAGAAGAGGTGTTTACAAGAGGAGTAGTGCACCTCGGCATGGTACCACTTGAAAGGGGATGATTTTGCCTAGGCACAATGTTGGTTTACAATGGAGGATGACCTCTCAAGGTGTTACCATCCAATAATGAAGGATAATTCCATGCATAGTTGGAATTCAAAGGTATAAATATTCTACCGAGAACATTAACAATATTCCATTATGAAGGCTTTCCACCAAAAATAGGACCTAGCCAACAGTTCGAAATGAATTGAGGATTATGATAACCTTCATCCATGTAAGTGGTTTTTGTTGGACCAACCCAACCATAGGTAAAACCCATGTTTGGTAAAGAATACCCACCAGTATCAATGCCTGAAGATAAAGTTGACACATTTCTGGGATTAAGACTTGATAAGTAATTAGCAAGCATTGAAGTGCTAGCCATGGTCATACTAGGAATAGGAATATTAGGTGATGGGATTGGCATGTTTACCAATGAAATTCTATAAGAATGGGTGCTTCAATTTTTATGCACAATAGTTGTGGTGGAGGTGTGAACTCCACCAATAGTCATTTGAGGCATAATAGATGTACATACTTTATCTTTTGAAGAGGTGTTAGGATCTACCATGATGTGATGCATGCATCATTAATCGACAAAGAGGGAAGACATATTAGTAGGTAACTTAGAGAGGAAAAGTACAATTGGGACTTTAATATATGCTAAAGGTGAATTAATGTTGACATGTGTTAGGTTCTCAATAGTCTCGATTTCTGGTGAAGTAAGTTTGTCAATTTGATTAATTAAATCAACGATTAAATCACCTTGTGAAATTGTTTGCTCATATTGAGAATGACAAGTGCTTTTGCCAAAAGTTATATCAAATTGAAGTTTCCTTCATATTCATGTGTACATATAATATTACATCTTTATTTCATTAAAAAAATAATTGGCAACGGGATCCTAGCTTATATTAATCAAGAAGGAAAAAACATATTATAAATTTAAACATGGATATTGCAACTACAAAATCAAGAAATTACTATGTAACTCATCAAGAGGAAGAATGTGCCAATAGAATAGGAGACATGGGAAGATGAGTTTTTCATGCGGAAACATCCACAATTAATCAAGTGTTGAGGAAAACATTTGTTCGAAGAGGAGAAACATGTTAATTTCTAGATGTTGTAACATTAAAGATGTTTTTTTCATGAAAACACATCCACAGTTAATCAAGTGTCGAGAATAACATTTTATTTGAAGAGAAGGACCATGATAAGCCTCAAACATTGTGACATTACATTTCTATCATTCTATTAGTATTGTATTTATTGGTTGGCTAGTACCTTATATGTAATTGTATGGTTGGCTAAGACCTTAATTGTAATTGTATGCTTCGTCTCCTATATATACCAAGGAAGACTAGTTTTAGATAGCATGCCATCTTTTGTATTTGGTATATTGTAAAAAGAGATTACTTTTTTGAACATTCTTATTCATATCTTTATTTCATTCTCTAGGCGTTGCAATATTATTTTTTATATTATTATGTTATCTTGAAAACTTAGTTCATAACATGTTTTTTTTATTATGAGATACATTTAGCAATAACCTTATTATTATGACTTCAATAGTTTTTTTTATTTAAATGAGTTCATAGTTTTAACATCGATGCTTCATTAATATTATTTTGAAAATAACTACTAGGAACATTGGCGTATGAGTGATAATTAGTTTTCTTAATGTGGAATACACTTAGTGATGACCTTTTCATGATGATGGCCTAAGAAGTGTTTAAATTTGGAATGAATTAATGGTTCTAAAACCAATGCTTCGTTACACTGGTTTTGAAAAATGCTACTAGAGACATCATTAGTGGATGGAGGTGAATATTGCTTCTTAATGTTTCTTAAAATATTTTCCAAGGTCTTGTCGTTAAGAATTCAAAGGGTTTCTTCCATCATTCCAAGGTAGAGCATATGCATTTTGTTAAATATAGATTCATTCTAGCCATGATGTTCAATGTGTGGGAATGTATGGAGTGACACAAAACTAAACTTGAAATTCATTACTTAGAGTTGAAAATTTATTTCAAAGTTTATGGTAGAGTTGATCGGGGCCTTATTAGTCTTTTCCTTCAAGCTGGCATAATTGTCTTGTCATTTTTTTATTAACATGACACACAATTATAAACGTAAGTTTTAGATTGATTTTGAATAATATACTTTATCTTTAACCAAACAATACTTGAAACACTTTTTTGTCCAATTAAAAATTTTGAGGTCTTATTTGGCATCATATAAATGCTATTTTAATTTATGGATGTTTCAACTTAGGAATTGTGGAAAGCGATTAAACACTAAGAGATACATAGGTACATTAATGCTAAATTTTTTTGTTATGAGGCTAACTCCCTTATTCTCATTTTCTTAATTTGTGGTGTTCACACATTGCACATTGCGAGTGTCTCTCTATGGTTGTTGGCATGTTGCATGTTGAGCACACATTCCATGGTAATAGTACAGTGTCTCACTGTGGCTATTGGTATATTGCATGGCAACCATGTATGCAATATCTATATCCATAAAACCCCTTTTATGTTCAATTTCCTTATTATGGTGACTTTATTATAAGAAAACCATGAAACTTCAGCTTCTTCAAGCACCGACATACTTTAGGTTAGCGTTTTTGGTATCTACACCTGTTTAAAGGATCTTTGGATTTAAATCAAAATACTAATATGTACTAAGAAATATAAATATTTAGAAAGATTTATTGGTTTGAATTATAGAGCTATTTTAAGCAAGTTTTAGTTCATGTGTTGATGTTATAAATTCTCTTTAATGCTTCTGAACTAAAGATTATTCCCAATTTTGAAAAATGGTGATAACAATCTGTGCTTGAGTTTCCCACCTTCTTTCCATATTAAGATAATTTCAAGTCAAGCACTCTATCAATAAAACTATCAACATGCTCCATATGAATTCTTGTTAAGCAAATAATGGAAAATACTTTGACTTGGTTCAACAAGTTCTAAGGCACCTTGTTGTTAGTTTAAAAAAAGAGCGCTGCCCATGTGCAACACCTACAATATAGTTCATAGTTACAATCCTATTAGTTTTGCCAAAAAATTGTGTTGAAAGAGTAAACACAACACCTCACATTCCACATTCCTTGTTCTCTCTTTTTATTTTTTCTTTAAATAACATTCTTATTAGTGCTAGGAGTGAAACAAATTCAAATTAATGAACAATTAGCATCCAAGTTGAACCCATGCTCTCTCTTTTCATTTTTTTCTTTAAATAAAATTATTAGCAGTGTTCGGAGCAAACCAAATTACAATTAATGAACAATTAGCATCCCAAGATGATTGTTTGTCTGTCTCTATAGTAATGATCTCTCCTACGCTCTCCTCCCCTTATTTGTTGACTCATTTCCAAGTTTCTTTGTTCACATGTCATTCCAATATATTTTTTTTTTTAGTGTCCATCATAGAGCATAGTGCTTCCTTCATTTTTGTATAGTTATCAATATTTCTGTGTCAATCATCAATCTATGTTCCTTTTCATATCGAGACCAAAAGATCAGATATTTATGTTTATTGCAAGGAAAAAACAAAAAAGACAAAAATATTCTCTCTCAATACATGATATTCTAATTATCTATTATGTCAGTTGACATTGATTCATGAGATTCTAATTATTCATTACATCAATTGAAATTGAATCAAATATTATGAGCATCATCCCAACATAGAAAATAAATCTTCCTCCAAAGACTCTAAAATAATTTGTTGAAAATATAAACTTATGGCATAATCAAAACAATTCTCCAACGTACTGACATTAAGTTAATGAAATTGCATGTCTCAAGATTGAAATCCATAAATATGTTGTTGAGAATGATTATCTATACTAATACTGAAAAGAATCATCGAGCAGGGCTTGTCTAGCAAAAGTTTAACAGGAACCAATACAAGAGCAAGAATTAGTACTGAAATCATGACTATGCAAGCTCGAAATTGATAGAATATCTCTATTGCAATTCAATGTTAAAACAATTCTTTTGTTATTAATGTTTGAGAAATATTTCATATAATAAGTAATATTGCATTCTATATTTCTTGAGCAAACATATTCATTTATATTTTTAGAGAAATCATGGTACACAAATGATTCTCAAACCTAAAATCAACACTTCAACAATAAAGAGAAAGCAACCTAAAAGAAATGAAATATAATGAAACTAGTTTTTACTAATAAACGGTTGAAAATTGGATAGACCTGGAATCAAACCCCAGAACATATCCTAGGTCAATGAACTAGTCTACCTCTGAGTCATATACAATTTATGATGGGATACTCTAAAATGATGGGTTTCTTTATCTCTATTATATGCATTTATATTTTGTGTAGAATTTTATCTTTCCCTATTTGTAACAACCATAGATTGTTTCCTCAGTTTAAAATATATTTATGAAAATTTTTATCAATTCCTAGATGGAAGAACTCATAGTATTTTTTTAAGTATTGATATAAAAGTCTAAGTTCGGATGTGGTTGAGTCAAAACACTACATGATTGGGGACTCATGTATTCACCCATGATAGTGAAGGGGTGTTGTAATAGCTTAGAGGCTAATTTTATAACCTTACCTAACCCTGTATACCAAAAGAAGATCCTTTACCTTTTGTTAAGCCTTAATCTCCTTGCTTAACCTTAAAAACCTATTTTACAAGTTAAAAGGTGAATAAGTGGAGTTAGTGGGTTTTTTTATAGGTGTTTCATGGATTTGAAAATCCATTCAAGTTTGGTGGAATCGAGTTTGGGGAAGGATTCCCAATCTTGTTGGAGGTTGTATTTTGTGTTCTACGAGAGGTATGAGTAGAAAGAGGGAGGAAAAACATTCTTACCATTCCATGAGAACATGTAATAGTGTGGAATGGAGTTGTAGGAAGGCATAATGCATACAAGGGAACTCCGTAGGTCGCACATGAGGAAGAGAGTCTATGTGACATAAAATTTATAGAGGAAAAATCGTCTACTACACAAGATGTGAAGAAGCACCATGTAGAAGAAAAATTCTTGTTGAACGTGATTTATTGAATGTGGGTGTAGAGTGCACAGTGTTTTGAATCAATAGTGCAATGTGTCACAACCAAGGGTGTGCAGCCAGAAACCCAAGTTGTTTTGTCAATTGGTATCTCTAGTGGATTGAGAAAACATGTCTAGAACTTGATTGAGATTCCTATTTTTTTACTATGTGCAGTGGAATTGGGTTGGTGGGAATCTTGTGAACCCAAACCTAATCTGCAAGACTTTTGGTCAATATTGACCCATTTTGGGGTTTTTCCTTTCGTTGCGCCAATGAAATGGAAAATGGTGCATGAAATTAACTTGATAGAATTCTAAGCATAGAGGATAGAGACACACATCACTATTTCTCTATTGCAATGAATATAAGGAAGTTGATTGTAGAGTTTGACATGGATTTGGTTGTAATCCAATAAATCCTAACTGTCAAGTGAAAGATCCTGAGAAAATGTGGGATGGTGATAATTTTTTAGTAAATTCATGATCCTAAGCTCAAGGATGGAGTTCTGCTGAGAGTTTTATGATTAGAACTACCTATGGATTGGTGGAGAATTCCTTCCATGAAGTTATTTTCTAGAAAACTTAATATTAGATAAGTACATACAACATGATGTCAAATATAAATGAATGTAATATTTTGTTTTTATGGAGAAATTGGGTATACTATTCCATATGAATGCTTGAATTATAAATGGAAGATGCTTGACAAATTAAAGAATTTGGATAAGTAATTTTTCATATGTTATGTTCATGATGTTGATTATGAATGTAGTTAAGTTATTTATGTCTTAGTTGTACATTGGAAGAAAAGCCAACATGTTCCAAAGGCTATCTTTTTGTTCCTTGTATCAATGAATTTAAATTCATGAGTTATACTTGAGTTAGACATTGGTAGAAAAGTAAATAAGTTCCACAGGTTAGTATGTCTTAGTATTGTTTAAATGACTTAAATTCTTAGATGGACATTGGTATCCAAGACAGTGGGTTCCAAAGGAAGGAATGGTTAAGCATGTATGTCATTCTAGTTTCATAGCTTATTAAGAAAGGTGTAGAACAATGTAATAGTTATATGACTTGTTTTGAAAACTTGATAACGCCTGCATGTTTGGGCTTGAACCTTTAGGCTTGGTACTAAAGGATAAAGGAATGTTCCTTAGTGATCATGTGTATACCTTATTTAGGATGAAGAATATTAAGCTTGTTGTTGACACAGATCTGTCTGTTGGAATATAATAAACCCACTCATAACTTAGGATAAAATAATTAATCATTATTTGATTAATTATTCACCCACTAGCTTAATTAGTTGGCATCCACTTGCACCTTAAGGTCAATGCATGCCATCCATATCCTAGGAATGATTTATTTCTGATTCTGGGTTCATCTAGAATTAGTATACAGGACCTTATAGTAGATTCTGCTTTTTTCTGCTTTTTCTGCTTTTTCTGCTTTTTCTATGGATAAGATAAAAGCTAGTCAACTAGGAAACTAGGAGCTTTTGTTTCCAACCCATCCTCCATTATTTTCTCTCCATATTCTAGGATTAGCAAGTATTTCCTTCACTCATCATCACTCACTCATGCTATTGCTAATTCGTGAGGTGCTTGATAGATTGGGAAACTGCTTTAGTCAACTATGGGGTTTATCATAATTAGTAATCCTGCTTTTATGAGATAGCTTGAGTTGTCTTCATGCAACTCCTTTTCCTTTATAAGGATGTATTACCTATGTAATAATATCAATTATCATTTATTGATCATTCATTAAAGTGTGTTCATTAATTCTTCTTCTTCTCTCATTATTCTAATTCTCTACAATTCTCTATGAGGTTAATTGTGTGCCTAGATCCTTAGCCAGTTTATGAAATTCCTTATGCCATCAAGGCTTTAGAATTTCTACATGGTATCAGAGCTAAGGTTCTCAAAGTTCAAGTTCTACATGCTATTAAAGCTGAGGATATCAAAGCTCTACATGATATCATATCTTTGAGAGTTCATTAATTAATCCTCCTTTTCAGAATTGCAGGTTTATTTTGCAGGTTCAACTTCGAATGGATTCAAGAGTATCAGTTCCTCTTCTTTCTCCATTCACAAGCTATTCAGAGTGGAAACTGAAGATGATTTCATATCTAAAGAGACAAGGTCTCTATGAGATATCTATTGGAGCTGGTGAAGAATATTATGAAGAGCCAAGTGACTGGTTGAATGACTGTGACAGAGCAACTAGAGCTATTTTCCTATCTATCTCTCCATGCATGCGCTACCTTATTGATTCTATTGATTCCCCAAAGGATCTCTAGACAACATTGGATAGAGTTTTGGGAAAGGACAATGAGGATCCTTCTAGCTATGTGGAGAGTGCCTCTAGCTCCTCAATTATTTCTCTCTCTTAAGATGTCTCGACCTCTATAGTCTCTGATGAAGTTGATCATAAAGAAGAAGTTTCTCATACAGTTCTTATTGCTACTACTCTGTTTGATTCGAATGCTTCCTCTTTCAATCAAGAAGCAAATATTGAAGAGCCATCTTTTTCTGTGTCTCTTGAAGTAGAAGATCTTGATTCATCTTATCATGATGTTGTTGATGAAAAAGAAGTGACTAATGGAGCTGCTATTGCTATTGATGATTCACTCACACATTCAGTGTTCTCTATGTCTTCTATCATGGATTCTGAGATCCATATGCCAGACCGAGCTCACACCTTGTGCATGCCTCTTTTCTTGATGGTGCGCAACCTAGTGACATCCAGGATGTTTGCTTAGCCAAATCAAGTCCTTCTAGTGTTTTTCCACTTACCATACTTGATCCCATGTGCTTCTGTAGCTCCTCCTTTGTTCTTGGCACTCATTCTCAGAGCCTCCTTGAAGATTTTGAACATCACTATCTTTCCTCCTCTCATACCTCTACCATAGAGGATTCTTTACCAGTATATTCCCATGATTCTACTGTTGTGTTTATTTGTGATCTCTTGGATTCTTTGAAAGCTATATCAACCCATGGAGCCCATGCATTCACACTCTTTGATCCCATGCCTTCTCTATGTTCCTACATGATCACTTGCACACATCCTCTCTGTGTAAATGCAGATGGAAACATGATACATTCGCTTGAACAATTATTTGACCTATCTAGAGCTCATTTCATCTCTACTGGTTCGAATTTCAAGTCATATCATCATCTTGGAGCTGATTACAAGTCTCAATATCCTTCAGTATTGCCTTCACATCATTAGATTTCAGTTGTTCTACATGGTCCCAGGTTCCATCCTGCAGCTGTCCTTGATCCAAGTGAGCAGATTTATCTTCTTCCCAAGAAGAAGATTCCTCTAGACATCAGCATTTAGTTTGGAACAGCAGCAACACCAACAGTTCAACATTTTTGGTATTTCTTTTCATGTCCTTTCTTGAGGGATGATTTTCCCCTTGAGGTTTTGCCTCTTTCCTCATTTCTTCGGACAACATAAAATTGTAAAAGGGTGACCATAGATTTATTGCTGGGCCCTATATGCATATATATTTCTGATTAGTTCAGGAATATCATCATAAAGTCAGGCTTAAAGGGGGGTGTTGGAATATAATAAACCCACTCATAACTTAGGATAAAATAATTAATCATTATTTGATTAATTATTCACCCACTAGCTTAATTAGTTGGCATCCACTTGCACCTTAAGGTCAATGCATGCCATCCATATCCTAGGAATGATTTATTTCTGATTCTGGGTTCATCTAGAATTAGTATACAGGACCTTATAGCAGATTCTGCTTTTTTCTGCTTTTTCTGCTTTTTCTACTTTATCCTGCTTTTCTATGGATAAGATAAAAGCTAGTCAACTAGGAAAATGGGAGCTTTTGTTTCCAACCCATCCTCCATTATTTTCTCTCCATATTCTAGGATTAGCAATTCTTTCCTTCACTCATCATCACTCACTCATGCTATTGCTAATTCGTGAGGTGCTTGATAGATTGGGAAACTGCTTTAGTCAACTATGGGGTTTATCATAATTAGTAATCCTGCTTTTATGAGCTAGCTTGAGTTGTCTTCATGCAACTCATTTTCCTTTATAAGGATGTATTACCTATGTAATAATATCAATTATCATTTATTGATCATTCATTAATGTGTGTTCATTAATTCTTCTTCTTCTCTCATTATGCTAATTCTCTACAATTCTCTGTGAGGTTAATTGTGTGCCTAGATCCTTAGCCAGTTTATGAAATTCCTTATGCCATCAAGGCTTTAGAATTTCTACACTGTCGACATGGGTTTTCTCTCTTTCAACACCCTCAACCCAAGGATCTCCCTGAGCACCAACCCATACAAGTTTTACCCTGTCGAGAAACACCTGCAGTGAAGATGAGGTCTCACCTGAGATGTTCAAAGGAGAACTGTCGGAACCATGTTTCCACAGTAAGAAGGAGGGTTTTGTGCATCTACTGTTCTACTATCTCAGCATTAATGTAGAGATATAATCATTTATTCATAAATTCATAAGTCCATATCATCATTCATCAGGTCATATCAATATATTCATATCGCAGTGGAAGTATTGCTGCATAAATAGATCCATCAATATAACACCATTCAAAACATGAAAGCATCGCATCGTTCAGAAAGAAACATTATAACGCAGCATTCATCCATTCATAACACATTGTAGAAAATGGGAAAATAGGAAGACACAAAAATAAACCGTGTTTCTATCAAATATCTATCATGTCATATTAACTTTGCATCAAAACTGCATGTTCTCAAAACAACTCCAAAATTCAGATATCATATCAAAGACAGATCATAGATGTGCTCAAAAAGATCAAAAGTTCTCCACAAAGTTGATCCAAAGGTGATCAATAGGATTTTTCAACATTACAATCCTAGATCTATTTATAGGGTTGTGCCTTTTACAATGCAGTCCACTTAACTCAACTTTCTAACTACTTGGACCAAAATATACAAAATAACAACCGAAATCTACAAAATATGACCACAATATACAAAATGTGACCAAACTACCTTACGCAGCAACTTTGAATTTATGCATCAACTTCGGTACTGCACAACTATTTATCTCCAAAAATGCCTTCCAATAGGCCCCCAACACAATCTTGTGTCTCTCCCTTGAGACACGTCAGCTAGAAGCAATGTACTTTATTGTCTTGATTCTAAAATCCTCATACTGCTACTTTATTTCTTCCACCTGAACCTTCACCCTGTCATTGATGTCTTTGCAATCCTCCATATTCTACTTTGATGGATGATCCATGATATTGGCGATGACTTCCTTTCGACTTTGCTACACCATATGAAGTGCATCTACTGCCTTAAGCTCCAATTGTGCATTGATATCCCAGAATTCATTCAGTCGCATTGTTTGACGCTCTTGCCTTTCCCTTGCCTTGTTGATGCATTGTTGCAGAGCCTTCAAATATGTCGCTTTAGTTACCTGCAATACCGATGATCCATATGGATATCGATGGCCACCCACCTATTCCACTGGGTCAAAAAAATTGTCCATTGTGGCAGTTTCCTAGTTATTTTTCTATGGTTTTTTCGGTCCCAAACTTTTGGGGCCGTTTTGAGGACCTAAACGACATTTTTTGGTGATATGGGGGCCAAATGGTTTACATTGTTATGCATTTTTCCAATCCAAAGTCATAAAGCTTAGATATATCTTTCCAACAAGCTATCGAATGCCCAAATCAGAGATCGTATGCAAACGTTATGACCCCGGGAAGTTGGTTGTTTAACTTACCACCTTGGGGCCACAAAATTTATGATGATTCATCTTCTAGGGTTATGTTTTCGACTTTTGGATTTCTCACCCTCATTCCTATTATAAATAGGCCCCTTTGGCCTCATTTTTTATTTATCTTGGCACGGATGAGCGTAGCAGCCACATCTCTTCTCAGAGATAGCTACCACCATTCTAGAAATTGTATTGCAGTCTATTCTATTTCCTCCATTTAATCCAAAGTTATAAATATTAGATAGACCTTTCCAATGAGCTATCGAATGCCCAAATCAGAGATCGTATGCAAACATTATGACCCCGGGAAGTTAACTGTTCAACTTACCACCTTGGGGCCACAAACTTTATGACGAATCATCTTCTAGGGTTACGTTTTCAACTTTTGGAGTTGTCTCCCTCATTCCTATTATAAATAGGCCCCTTTGGCTTCGTTTTTTATTCATCTTCGTATAGATGAGCATAGTAGCCACGTCTCTTCTCAGAGATAGCTACCACCATTCTAGCAATTGTATTACAGTCTATTTTATTTTTGCCATTTAATAGAATATGTGTTTACTGTATCTCTTTTATCTTTGAAAAATGTCTATGATTATGATTCTGTATATGTTATTTCATTTCGTTCACGCATAAATATTGATCTGTGGTATCAGAGCAATGTGCTCTTTGATTTTTTCTTAACGCATGTCTGTGACGAGGTCTGAGTATAGAGAGTTTGGTCTCGAACTAGTTTCTCTTGATCATCCCAAATGACCTCCCATGTTAAAAAAAAAGAGAGATGATAGAGGAGGAGATCCTATCAAGTCATTTCTTGAGGAATCCCTCGTGCGATAGAGGAATGAGATGATGGATAGTTTCTCCCAAATCCTTCTACGAATGCCAACAGCAGCAAGTGCATATTCAACGAGCAACCGGTTCGGGGATGCAACTCCCTTCAAGGTAGAAGTTAAATTTGATATTTCTTTATTTGAAGGAAAAATCGATGCAGATGCCCTAGGTAATTGGTTGAATTTTCTAGAAGGTATTTCTCTATCCACAATTTTTCTGACAGAGAAAATATCACCTTTGCGCTCCTTAAGGAAAACCCCCATGTCCAAAATTGGTAAGGTACTTATTGTGATAAAAACTCACCAAATGAGTTTGGACTGTTTGAAATAAATCCCACTTGGGCCTCTTTCATAGATGCCATCAGGGAACAGTATTACCATGTAGGAAACTATGATGGCCAGTACACAAAATAGACCATTTTGTGTCAAGAAAGGGGCCAGACGGTGTCGGAGTACACCAACAACTTTCATACCTTGCGCACAAAGTTGGGTATCAAGGACTCTGAGCAGCACCTAATTCTGAAATATTGTAGTGGTCTACATTCGTACATCGAAACTGAGATGGACTTCCTCAACATCTCTTCACTTGGATTCGCCTATCGGTATGCTGTCAAAATCGAGGAGAATTTTTTTAAAAAGTACAAGCGAGACTCTTGACCTACAAATCCACCATAGAAGCAAGGCAAGGGAAACCCTAGCTCACAGAACACAACAAAAGGAAATGACAACCAGTCCCCACCACAAGCAAAGAAGGGGGATGGAAAGACAAAGAAGGAAAACTGTAAGTGGTGTAAATTTCATAAAAGCCCTCAGCTCAAAGCAGTCATTAATGGCCGAGATTAAATATTTAGAATCAAATCCTGATTCTGATTTTGAACCCAATGCCACAGTCGCATACAATGGGAGGAATATCATTGATGCAAATCCCACTGCCACTATTGCTACCACATTGATTCAACTAGAGGATCCTGAAGAGTCATAGGCAGAGGAGCGCCTCTTCCACTCACATATGTGGGTGAAGGGAATGCCTCTACATTTTGTTGTTGACAACGGTAGCCAAAAGAACTGGATCTCAACAGAAGTCATCAAGAGATTGGAGCTTTCGACAACATCACACATGCAACCTTACAACATCGGTTGGCTAAGACAAGGATGAGGTATCTGCATTACTCAACAATGCCTCCTACCATATGGAATCAAGCCTTTCAAAGACAAGGTACTGTGTGATGTGGCCCCACTTGAAGTCTGTGATGTTCTTTTAGGACAACCATATATGTGGAATCGTCATGCTATATATGAGTCATGGCCTCGCAGCGCCATTTTTACTTTGGGAGGAAAACTCTATCGAATACCATAGGCTGTTGCACCTAACAAAGTGTCGTGAGGTAGGAAGATAAGCTCCCACATCAGAAAATTATTCCTCTTCACAATTGTGTGTGAAGTAGAACATAAAATCACAGAGACCTCCACACCCTCTGCACATCAGACACAAGAAGAAGACAGAGCCATTATTTCCTCATATATCCAAGTACCTATGATGCAAGGCCACTCATTCAAGGTACTCATATAGAAACAAATCATCCATACAACAATTACATCCCTCTCGGGATGTCAAAGAAAGGAATCCTCTTCACTTCAACAAAAGTCACACTAGGAGATCAACTCAGCACATAGTTCAAGATATGATATGGGATTTGATGCAATGGAGACCATTGCTTCCTAAGGAGGGAGGATTGATCCAGATGGATATCGGTGGCCACCCTATTCCACTGGCTCAAAACAATTGTCCATTGTGGCAGTTTCCTAGTTATTTTTCTATGGTTTTTTGGGTCCCAAACTTTCGGGGTCATTTTGAGGCCCTAAACGATGTTTTTTGGAGATTATGGGGCCAAGTAGATTCCATCAACATACATTTATTTGATCCAAAATTGTAAATATTAGATAGAAATTTCCAACGAGCTATCGAACACCCAAATCGAAGGTCATATGAAAACGTTATAACCTCGGGAAGTTGACTGTTCAATTTACCACCTTGGGGTCACAAAATTTATGACGGTTCATCTTCTAGGGTTACGTTTTCAACTTTTGGATTTCTCACCCTCATTCCTATTATAAATAGGCCCATTTGGCCTCATTTTTTATTCATCTTGGAACGAATGAGCATAGCAGCCACATCTCTTCTCAGAGATAGCTACCACCATTCTAGCAATTGTATTACAGTCTATTCTATTTCCGTCATTTAATAGAATATGTGTTTACTATATCTCTGTTATCTTTGCAAAATTCTGTGATTATGATTCTATATATTTTCTTTCATTTCATTCATGCATAAATCCAGATCAACTGGATTCATTGCTAAAAGTGATGTCCTCAGTGCAGCTAACTGACCTTCAGCTTCCCGCAATTGTGTGTTGAGTTTCTCCAATTGCTCATCATGAACCACAATTCCCCAAAACTACATGGTGGCATCAGTAATGGCCTTAGCCTCCTTTTCTTGGTCTTCAAGCTGTGTCGTTCCATATTCCATGGTGCTTTTGCATGCATCGACTACCTCTGGCAACATACTAGGGTTCAACAATACCTTCAAACTCGCGATATCTTTCTTGAATCCTGCAACAATATGGCCTAATGTTTGTGCTTTTGTTGGTGCATCCAGGTCCTCTTCCACAACTGGGACTTCTTGATAAGCATCAGAAACTGATTTTTCCAACTTATCCCTATCATCCCATACTTACACCTTTTCAACAATGAGGCGATCTCACACCTTATTCAACTCCAAAATCTCTATCTTTGTTTCTTCCACATGTTCATGTGAACTCAGAAGGTGATCGTCGATGATCTATTCTTGGTTGACCAAATCCTAACTCTCAACCCTCTATAATTGGACCAATTTCAAAGTTGACAATTAATTGATATCCAATGAGAGTTCTTGAAACTGTTGGAGTGAGGCATTGACATCCTCATTGTCTATCTCAGTTGCATGTGGCGTAATCTATACATTTTGGATCCACTTCCCAATGCTTATTTCTCCTGCCTTCTACAAAATGTTTCCCTCAAGCACCCTCTCCAAAATTAAATCAATTAAATAACTTAGGAGAGTGTTTACCTCTCCAAATCCTTCAGTCGTCTGTTTCTTCAACTTCTCTTCAGTCGGAGTAGTTGTTGTTGTGATAAATATAATAATGTGGTTGACTTGTGAATCTTCCATTGGAACTATGCTGTTGGCTTCTCCCTGTTCATGATTTCTCTTCATTTTGTCTCCTTGTATAGGATTTATTCCTCGTAATCTATCAGGGTCCTCAATGATTCCTCTCGTGACTCCTAATCACTGTCATGCATCGACACCGATTCTATGGGTGCATATGTGGGAGGACCTGCCTCATCATCTGATAATTCTTTTGGACTCATTGGAGCTTTCCAATCTGTCGGCCACTCAGCCACAATGGCATCCAACTTCTCCTCTGCTAACTTGTACTGTGCCACTAAACACTATTTTTGAGGGTCTCGATGTGCTTGTACATGGATAGCATGTGGGCCAATAATGAATCGAACAACTCATTGATACTTCGACACTACCTCCTTGGTGAGTTACAGAACCTTCAAAGCTACTTCCTGTAAGGCTTCCCAATACAACCAAAACTATATGGCGCAGTCCTTCAGCTTGTCTTATTGGCTCAGGTATGAGAGGTTTTGGTATCTCACACCCTTGCAGACTTGGGAGGCTGCGATATCAATCGCTTGGTAGTCCTATAGCTCCATCCATGTAATAAATGCAATAAGGATGAGAAACTAGATATACCTGAATGCGTGTTTTCCTTCCTGCACAATCATAGAATCCTCTGTCAACTGGTTCAATAGATAAGTGACCAATTCATTTTCACTCCTTCAGCACACTGCTCAATGTAGGAAACTACCCTTGAGATGCACGAGTTCGGTTGATTCTTCCACACTACTTTGATGGAAAGGATCCTAGTTACAATGCGCACATCTCGCTTATTGATGTTGTGCACCACATATGCATGCTCGTTGCGCTCCAAGTCATACTTCTTCTTAAGCTTAGCCTTGAGTTTCTTATCATTGTCTTTGCTTTGAAAGTATTGCGATGGGTCAGCCCCCTGCTTGGATAACCCCGTGATATGTGAAATCAACTCTATTTTGATTGGCACCGGTTGGTCCAACCACAAGTATCTTCCATGGAAGCATGACAATAGTTGCTTGGTGCATGCATTTGCTTCCATTATTCACCCAAAATGGGCCATGTGAATCAGGCCTAAAAGCCCCAGCTTGTCCAATCCCAAATACCACTCATGTGGAGTGCGTACCGTGGGATCCTCCTCTAGTCTGGTCCTTTCCTCAAATGGATCTGTAGTATAGTCAGTGAAGGCGATCATATCATGGTCCTCATTCTTCATCTTGACTAAAAACAACACGATATCAAAAGTGCACTTCATTCTTTTCAGAATCACAAGTATCTTGATGGGGTATATGTGATTCTTCATGGGATTTTGTTCCTTCGCACCAGGTCTATGCAGGGGAACATACCCAAGGATTTATGCTTCAGTCACCCATGCCCTCATCGTAGAGGCGCTAGCCACCTCTATATCCGCTCTCTTGGAACTCCTTGTGTTTCACTTTTTCTGCTGCGAAGACTTGAGCGAATTGGCCCCTCTCTTATACCTTGTGACTAGCGATGAGCCCACCAGCATACTTGCTACTTCTTCCTCAATGCGACACCAATGACTGGTGAATCCTCAGCACTTCCTCTCAAAATTTCTTGTGGCGCTACCCTCTACATTATTCACAAGTTCTATGTAACTTAATCTAACTCAACCTACAATTCCCTCGCAACTTTGCAATAGAACTCTACGATTCAATATCTGCAATTCATTCTCTACAACTCAAATCTTCACAATGGTGATTTTAACTTACTATCCACCGATTCTTATAGTGTGGGATCAACTGTGTGAACTATTTCCCAATCATGATGACCAAATCCTTCATTCATTTCCTTAATCCATCGTCGATCCTCCTGATATAACGGTTGGATCCATTATGAATATGTGTCTCATCCAAGAGATTCATCGGTTAACTGATTTAACTACTGCATTTACTATCGATTTGACTCTATCGCATCCCTGTGGACATCGCGGCATGGTTCCCTAGCTATGACCTTGACACTTCTACTTGTGCAGCCCCTTGCTCCTAGTGTGCTATCCTCCTAATTACCATCTCATGCAAAAAAAAAACATGCGCAATTCCTCAAGCATCGCATAGTACCAGGCCCGTCCTGTAGGGTTTCATCCTGCTACCATTCACTAACTTTGGAAGCATTGTATCATCTAGCTGTTGTAGTTGTACTGCACCTCCCTTAGTAATGAAATTGATAATGTAAGAACCCATCCAGTGCATTTGCAACTTACCTGGATGTTTGGAAAAGTTGTTGTCATATAGCAGCACCATGTCTCCTTGCTGAAAGTGTTTGTTCTTGATATGTTGATCTTTCCAATATTTCTATCGATCCTTCTCAACGTGCTGGTGAAATCCTATGACAAAGCAGTATTCCTTTAGCTGCACCAACTAAGCTAGGCATTCTTCCAATGCTTCATCATTGTCCATTCCTATCGCTACTGCAATGCACAAACTTAGAACAATGTACTCCATTGGCATGATTGCATCCTTCCCATACACCAACTTTAATGGTTTCAGCCCCATCAACCTTTTGCAGGTAGTGCGATATGCCCATAGGAATGTAGAAATATTCAAATCCCAGTAATCGTGATTTGTGTTCCAAATCTTTGTGAGAGCATGCTCCAGCACCTTATTAAATGCTTCAATTGTCCCATTTTCTTGTGGATGATATGGGGTACTCTTCTTATGTTTTGTCTGAAGCTCCTCTGTCGATGCACTAGAAGTGCGATTAATGAAGTGACTCCCCTGGTCACTCATCAATATCTTTAGACAACCAAACTGAGTAACAACATTGTCAAATAAGAACCTTGATGTTTTCGCAGCGGTGCAAGTTACAACTGGGTTAGCCTCTGCCCATCTTGTTAGATAATATGTAGTCGTTATGATATACCATGCACTTTTTTTCTTTCCTATTGGGTTTATTGGTCCCACAAAATCCACTGCCCATTTATCAAATGGCTGCAACGTCACCTGTGTTACTAGAGGTGTCTCATCCCTCTGTGATAACTTCCTAGTCCTTTGACAATTGTTGCAAGTCCTTGCATACTCTACCCCGTCCTCATTAAGAGTTGGCCATCAAAGCCCTAGGCAGAGTACCTTCCTATAAGTAGCATGGCCTACGTAGTGTCCACCTGCAACTCCCATATGTGTTTCTTCCAAGACCCTTTCATTTTCATGCGGTAGGACACATCGCCGTAGGATCTTGTCACGTCCCATCTTATAGAGTTTGCCAGCAATTAACTATAAGTTCACGACTCAAACAACCAAATGCTTCTTATTGTTTGTAGTGATCCCTTTTGGTGTTTTTCCTATCACCGAGAACTGAACCATTTTCTCATAGTAATCATAAACTATTCCAACTTTGAAAATTTGTGCATCTAGTAACCCATCATCAATGTTCGTCGGTTCTTAACCTGTCCCAATTCACGACAAGTGGTTAGGTCCTACATTCAAGCAACCTGGATTCACAATTATAACAAAATCAAACATTTGGGAGATGAGTATCCAACGACATATCTCCCCCCCAACACAAGATTATTCACTAGGTATTTCAAAGTAGAGTGATTAGTGAACATTTTGAAATGGCCTCCCAACAAATAGTGCTGAAACTTTTGTAATGCGTAAACCATTACCAGCCCCTCTCTCTCTCTCTGTTGTGGTATAATTCTTCTCTGTAGATGATAACTTGTGACTGGAAAAATAAATTGGGTGATCAATATATCCTTTACTGGGTTACGCCAACACCACTCCCAGCGCAATTAACAATGCATCAACATGAACATGGAACTCCTTCATCCAATCCAGAAAAACTAAAATTGGTGTTGTAGCCATCTTCATTTTCAATTTGACCAAACTTCCTTAACAATCATGGTTCCTTTCAAACTAGGAATCCTTTTTCAGTAGCTTCTCCATAGGTGATGTTATCATGGCATATATACTAATGAACTTGTGATAGTATATCATGTATGGACCAATGTTTCCTTAAGTTGCTTCACATTTGTAGGTGGCGGCAAGTTAAGAATTAGCGCAATCTTGGCTAGGTCAACCATCAATCCTTCCTTGCAAACAATGTGCCCCAGCAACGTCCCAAAAGGCACACAAAATATACACTTATTTTAATTCGTTAAGATCTAATGCTATTTACACCTCTCTAGCATTAATCGCAAGTTTGTCAGATGGTCCTTTACTAATCCATATACCGTCCAATCATCCATGTATAGCACTAAGAATTTCTAGATGAAATATTTGAAGGCATTGAATACAATCCTGGAAAATATTGCAGGTGCATTCTTCAGCCCAAATGGTATCACCGTGTACTAATAGCATCCCCATTCATTAAAAAAAGTTGTCTTATGTTGATCCTCTTTTGTGATCTTAATCTGGTGATAGCCAAAAATGTCATCTCTGCATGAATAGATATATTGACCGCCCACTCCTTCTATTACTTCATTAGTAAATGGTTTCATAAATGGATCATGTAGGCATGCATCATTCAAATTGTTGAGGTTAACACAAATCCAAACCTCGCATGTCTTCTTATCTTGCACCACCATAGGATTGATTCATTTTGATTCCTCAACTAGTTCTATTATTCTACCATCCAGCATTCTGTCCAGCTTAGTACTGACTCTCTCTTTGTATCGCAGATTTAGGCGATGAGATCGTTGTTTCATTGGCTTCGCATCTGGCTTCAGTGGGATCTTCATCTCTCCCAAATCTCCTAATATCCCCTTCATTTTAGAAAACTTTATTGGAAACAAATATTGGAACTCATGTAACATATTAGTGATATTCGTCGTTGTTTCTTTGTCCAAGTTGTCCCCAATATTCGCAAACTTTAGTTTCTCCTTTGTCCCAATGTTGACTTTCTGAATCTTCAATGGTTGATTAACTTTCTCTTTTGATATCTTAGGTGTCGCTATATCATGACTTCATTTTGTCTTTGGAATGTTGATGTTACTTGGATCATCACCATCATCAGGCCCTCCTATCACATTGTAGCACTCTGTCATCGATTGCATCACTGGTGCTTCATACGGATCCACCGGATATGCGACTGGTACTACCTTCATAACAATGTCATAGATATTCTACAATGCAGTATGAATGACTAGATCTGCATCCACAAAACTGAAGGTGTGGCTGAAACAAATCAACAACTCCTCCCATGTCATGATCTCTCAGTGCAACGTAGCTAATACGTACTACTATTGTGGCATTTCATCCAATGTGTGCACAAAATCATGTACCCACTCATCCTTTGGTCATGATACCCACATGGTTTGACATGCAATCAAATGACCATTAGGATAATTACACCCATCATACCTCTCATCTTGGTAATGTTCTTCTACGTCAAAGCAAACTTCCATCAACCTACGACACTGCGACCATCCATTGATCAAATTCTTATGTGTCTCCCACCCACGTGCTGGACTATCCTTCAATGCTTCATCCAACACTAACAATATCTATGGTTCTGACACCTTCTCTTCAAACTTAACTAGAAATTCAGGTAAATCAGGTAGTCCCTCATATACTAGGAGCTCGACAATATATGTTGTGACTCATCGTAGTGAATTATTAATCAAGCCACACTTCCAAATCGATACCTCATGCATTCAATACTGCCAATTTTCCAAGGCATCATCAAAGTCCAAAGATGCAGGGCTAGAGTTATTCTACCCTAGCTCTCCATTGATAGTCAGATGGATGTAGTATTCTGAGATGTTGTACGCATGATCCCATCCTCCTATAACTTCTTCCTTAACTAGTTCAACATACCTTCTTCCTTCATTTGGATCAATTGGGGCTATGACTCGAATATTGTGGTTCTCAAAGTTCATCACGCACTTCTTGAAATTAATCACCTCCAAGCTATCATTGGCTCACCGAATCCCTTGTAATGTGGGATATGAGTCTCTTCCATCAACAACCTCAATAACATAGAAGTCCTCATAAGTCTTCATTCCTTCAACTTCCACTGTGAGATACAGAACTCTCCTAATCAATGTTATCTTGTCCTAGTTAGCCAGTCGCAGCTACACGGGGGACCAAACCAACTCTAGTTTTCCCATCTTTTCCCATGTATGCTTTTTCGGAACGTTGACATCCGAGCCTAGATCCAGAATGACTAAATATACCTCATAATCCCCAATCTAAATATTCATTCTCATCTCTTTCCTAGTCTTTTTTTTATGCAAAGAGTTCACAGTGGACTCTTTTTGTCCTTTCTCTGGTCGATGCAATAGACTTGTAATATCAGCGAGTGCATCCGGATATTTTTCTAGTGATAGACAAATTTCAAAGAATTTCTGCAAGGTACCATGTTTTTGTGATGGTCCTTCTACCAAAGCTGAATCAAAAACAAGTGGCACACTGGCATTTCATAAACAAGCAACTTACTCATTTCTCCTCTTATCACATCACATGCTTCAAAGAATGTGTCCCTCTCAGTGTCGAAATCAAACCGCGCCTTCTTCTTTCCAGCCAACTGAATTTGTGGAATCAGTCCATCATCTCCTTTTGTTGCACCTCCGCAAGTAATGAAAGAAACATCAGTAGCCTAAACTCTGGGCTCTACTAATATCTTCACAGTTGTGGGTCCTTGGTTTTGGTTCGGTGGTGGATTCACTGACTAGTTCTAATTTTGATTTTCTTTTTGGTTCTGATTCTGATTCTATTTTTGGTTGGTTCTACAACTATGAAACATTCCTTTCTTGCTACTTCACGATCAGTTGTGGATAGTTCTCAATGGTATGATATGTAGTGATGCAATAAGTAAATTGTGCTTGTAATTTTGGGAAATCTTTCTAATAATGTCCCAGTACTCCAAAATTGTAACATTGCATAGGTCCATGACCTCATCCTCATCCTCGACCAAATCCCCCACCTCGTCCTCCTCAAAATCCTTTGCGAAATCCTCCTTGTTGCTGATACTGCAGTTTATTGAACTACTGTAGTGGCGGGGGATTCGGCTACAGTTTCACAAACTATGGCTGTGTGTACTACAGTTAAGTATACTAAGACTATTGTGAATCATATTGCATCTTATTGTACTGCGGTGACAGCAAATAAAAATGCGGTTGTGGCACAAAATGCGGTTGCATTTGTGGCTATGGTACAAACTGTGGCTACGGCTGTGGATGTACCACTTGCAGTGGCTATTGCGGTGGTGGTTTCTTCGTCAACTGATGGTCTTCTCCCTTCATGTAATATGCATCCAATGTACTCTCTTGGAGTAAATCAAATGCTCAACAATATTTGTCTTCATTCCCATCAGATCGACAGAACATGCAATACAAGTCCATCAGCTTTGAAACCATCTTAAGCATGAACACAAAGTCTTCATGTCAGTGTCCATGAACTTGGAAGACAAAGCACCATGGCATGCTTCCATGACTCAATGGATTTGGATCTCCTAATAATAGATAATTTCGGAAGTCTAGGCACTGATCCTTATGATGCCCTTCCACATGGAAATGGGTACACCATATCTATTCATGATGCTCCCTTCCCTTCTTAATGTCTTGCAATTGGATTGTCAAGTTCTCTAGTTAGGTTTGAATTTGATTCGTGCCAACTCCAGTTTCACCAACTAGTGAAGATTCCAACCTCATCGCAATCTCCAGAGCTTCACTCTGTGTTGAAATATTTTGATGCATCAAAGGTAGCCTGATATGTGATACTAATGCCGCGATGAACCATTCCTTTTTTTTTACATCACTCATTCCGAAACTGAATTTTACCATCAGCGTCTTGAACCACTGATCGAAATCCCATATGAATTCATTTGGATATTACTTTATCTCCTTTAACTCTATGATATATTGTGCTTTAGATTTGGGCTTTCTAAACTCCTCGTTCAATCCCTTTGTGATCTCGGTTGAATTATTCGCTGGAGTTCCCATGGGAACTTGTGTAAATTTCATGTACCATTCCAGTGCATGACCTCAAAAATATGTCGCCAACTATCCCTTCTTGACATCATCGTCTATGACCTGCTTGATAGTCCATACTGCTTCACATAGAAACCAGTGTTGCTCGGGATCCTCAATCCCATTTCCCTGAAACAGAAGTAGCTTTGCATCATCTCCCTCCATCCTGGACCTTCTTCCTAGGTTCATTGATTCACTACTATTAAAGTGTTGATGACACATTGGATGATTCAGTGTTGAGCTGGTCTATCTTCCTGAGTCCGATGCATTCATGGAGGTGTGGGTATATTTTTTCTCTTAGTTTATCTTTCCTTGGGCTGGGGCGTAGCCTTGTCATCTCCTTCATCGATGTAGGGTCACTTTGTCCCTTGTGATATTATCTTGTATCCTCTTGTCTCGATCGCAGTAGGAGACTCTCCTCTCCTCTGTGTCTTCTCTTGTCAAAACCTTACTCCACTTCACAGAATACCACTTCCTTCCTCAACTTCCCTCGATGTCTCATTGTAAATTCCATCCATATACCCCTATCATTCCATCCAACCCTCTTATCCATGATACCCGCATCCTTCGTACACCAGGGCTCTACTCATCAGAGTTCATCTTCAATATTCATTTTTCACAGATGAGCATCTTAAATTACAATTGTAAAGATAACATAAACATACCTCTTGGTCCTTTGAAGAATTCCCTCTCCGTGTCACTGTAATATTTGAATGTGTCAACCATGAACTCAGTGATCTATTCCTCCAAGATGTTGTCAACCCAAACTTCAACAGCCCTTGATGCTCTGTTGTCTACCTCCTGTAGCTGCTGGATCAATTCTGGGGTCAAACAAGTTGGTTCACCTCCTCGAAAATTTGTCTTCCGATAGGTAAAATGCACCAAGCACTCGTACAAGATGATCAGTAACTCAAAAAATAAGTACTCGTGTAAATCAGAGTATAGGTACCTCCCCAACCATTGTTCTATTTTCAATATAGGGTTCTGATTCTCTTTCAATGCAAATTCCTGTGCCTCCTGGTCGAACTAATCTTGGATCTTCGATCTCATTGGATGCCACAACATATCCTCCTTCTCCTTTGCACTATGGTCCCGACAATAGAACCATTTGTTGACACAGATCTGTCGACAGAGGTTCACTCTTTTTCAACACCCTCAACCCAGTGATATCCCTGAGCACCGTCCATACAGGTTTTACCCTATCCAGCAACACCTGTGGAGAAAATGAGGTCTCACCCAATATTTTTGAGGGAGAACTGTCGAAACGATGTTTCCACATTTAAAGGAGGGTTTTTCACATCCGCTATTCTAATATCACACCATTACTTCATAGATACAAGCATTGATTCATAAATTCATAAAACCATATCGTCATTCATCAGTTCATATCAACTTATTGATATCGCGGTAGAAGTATTGGTGCATAAACAGATCCATCAATATAACATCATTCAAAACATGAAAGCATCGCGTCATTCAGAAAGAAACATCATAACACAGCATTCGTCCATTCATAACACATTGCAAAAAATAGGAAAATAGGAAGACACAAAAATACACGGTGTTTCGATCAAATCTCTGTCATGTCATATTAACTTCGCATCAAAACTACAGGTTCTCAAAACAACTCCACAATTCAAATCTCGCATCAAAGACAGATCACAGATGCACTCAAAAAGATCAAAATTTCTCCACAAAGTTGATCCACAGGTGATCAAGAGTATTTTTTCAACATTACAATCCTAGATCTATTTATAGGCTTGAACGTTTTACAATGCGTCCCACATAACTCAACTTCCTAACTACTTGGACCAAAATCTACAAAATAACAACAAAATATGACTACAATATACAAAATTTGACCAAACTTTCTTGTGCTGCAAATTTAACTTTACGCATCAACTTTGGTACTACATAAATAATTATCTCCAAAACTGTGTGCCAACACTTGTCCAATTTCCCAATGTTCCCCAAAGTATGTAATTATTATAGCTATAACAATTTGTTAAGTGGTTCTGAATAATAATGCTTGGTTGAATTTTGTTATCAATTTAATGGAATGGAATTTGATGTTTGGAGAGTTTAACTATGTTTCCATCCCTATTGTGATTGCAATTTAAGACTATTAAGTCTTGTTGTATTTCCTTGGTTCATTTCTCAAACCTTTGAATGAAACCCTTACTTGACTGGGACTAGTTTGATGCTTGGGGGAAACCTGTTATTTCTTGTTTAACCTACGATGTGTTTTTCCTTGGTTGTCTTTATAATACCTTTATGTTTTTGTGTTAGTCCATGACCTTGACATGTGCTGGTGTGAAATAATTTCAATGCCAATTCATGGCATTACCTCTTAGTTGCTTCTTTTCCTTGGTCATTTTATTGAAACGTGTCTTCGTGGTGCTTTTCTAAATCGTAGTAATCATGACCGCGTATTACCATGCCAATGAGTAATCATGATTGTTAATTGCAATGCCAATGAGTTGGTTCCAAATCCCTAATTCTGACGTGCTAACATCAAAAATCAAAATTTGGGAGTGTTTTTGGAAATATTGTTAAGTTGGTGTCGGCTCCAAATTTTGATGTGCCAACGTCGGAATTCGAAGTTAGGAGTTGTTTGGGTAACCTTTGTATGTTGGTGTCGACTACCAACTTTTTATATGCCAACATTGGAAACCAGAAGTCAGGAGTGTTCATTTTATTTTTCTTTTGTTCGTTTCGACTCCCGACTTCTGACATGTCAACATCGGGAATCAGAATTCAGCAGTGTGTTAAAATGTTGTCTTTTTCATTCTAATTCTAGAATTTTAACATGTCGATGTTGGGAATCGGAAGTCAGGAGTGGTTGTTGTTTTTTTATTTGGGTTTGCTAACTCCTGATTGTTGATGCTGAGATCAGCATGGTGAAGTTGGGATTGGCATTTTTAATTCTAAGAGGTGGATTAATCTGTATGGTGTGTTAATTAACCTTGTTTAATGAATGTTTAATTAATTCTAATGTAGGATTAAGTCTTTATTAATCTTGTTAAGGATTATTTAAGGACTGTTGTTAACTAAGCTTCCACATAAGAGATTCCAATGAGGCTTCTTTTTAGTTAATTATCTTTTGATTTAATTTTTTGTGATTTTTATAGAGCCTAAGTAGTGCTCTTGTATGCTTTAGCTACAGAGGAGTATCTAGGTAGCTGTGTAATGTGCGGGTAGGTTACAGTGTGGTATCAAAGAAAGGTTTCAACCTTTAATCTCTAGGGTATCTATTTTCTTTCAAAAGTAGTAAATGTTTAAATGTATTTATTATATTATCTAATGGGATAATTAAAAATGTTAATCATGAGTAGTTGAGCCTTATAGCTCTCGTCTTTTGAGTTTACCTTAATTGTCTTGCTAACCTTGCATGGATATCTTATTTAGTTTTGTTGGAGGACTAAAGTATAGTCCCAGCTTATTTTTATTTAATATAGGTATAGATCTTATAGTGATTCATGTTGTACTTATAGCTATATGAGGTAATTTGAATTTTGACTATAAGATTGTATTAGTTCCTTAAGAGTGTGAAATTTTGGGGCTATCTATAAGTAGAAAGATGATCTCTCTCAATAAGAGAGTTGTTGCTTGATGTTATGTGTATACTTGTATTGAGTATTTGTTTCTTAAATAATATATGGTAAGCTACTTGGTTTCCTGCATAAAGTCTCTAATTGACCATTTATTTTGGTTGGTTAAAAATCTTATTGTTATCTATGATTCTTGTGTATGATCACTTTTATTTTCTAACTTTCCTTGGTTATTCTTGTAATAGAAGTCTTAAACCAAATGATTGTTATATGGTGAATATTGGTTATAATTTCTAAATCCAGAGATGTCATCGGTGATATGACGAATGAGGTATGCACTGACCCATATGGATCTCCTGACACTAGAAACAGAGATGTGTCTCTTTGTTAGGTTGTCAAAGGAATTAGGGACGTGGGAATGCATTGTTTGGCATAAGTCCAGTTGAGCTTGGTAGCATGCATAGATTGTAAAATCAATGGGGTTACATGAAAAGTTTATCAGTTGCATTAAACACCTAAGAAGGTTGATTGGTTTGTCTATTGTGAACAAGTTAACCAAATACTTAGGGTTTTGCATACTTTATTGTTGTAATTTTGTACCCCTGTGTTTTCTCAAGTTTCCAATTGATTAAAGGAATGGGGACATGGCAAGTGATTTTCAATAATTACTTTTGTGATTGAATACTTAATGACTAGTTTATGTGAATGATGATGCTTATAGAAATATCTTGTTTCCCCATTTTACTTCCCTGTATTTGTGAGTTGTACTACTGAGATTTGAATTTTGGGCTTGAAAATGTATTTTTTAGCCATAGATAATGTCTAGTGGAATAGAAAACTTGTGCACATTCCCACCTTGGTGGAATTTCTTAGCACATGAACAATGAAGTGTATCATTGTTTTGCTGTCAGAAGGAAGCCTTGTAAGGAAAGTGGGTTGTTTGGCATCGAGCTAGATCAAGCTAAATACTCTAAAGTGCTATTTATCATGTTTTTGTAGAGCATGTTGATTGCATGGTTGCATTTTTTTGTTTATTGCATGAAGTGATTAATTAAATAGCACAGATACTCATGACAGACTACTCATGTACTCTATTTCAGAGTAGTGGGTCCAACATATGTTGGAAATGCATAAGTTATATATGCATACGCTATATGAAGTTTATTTCCTTATTTATGAACTATTTTTATGTTATTATTCTCGGTTAGAATCATAATCCTTCTAGATGGATATAAATTGTTGAAATATGGGTGTATTGATCCTGAGTGGAGTGTCTAGCTGGAGATTATCTTTAGCTGATTGGTTTTGGATATGCTATGTATGGTACTATACCCTTGACTTATTTATAGCATTTAAAACCTCTTTAGATAGATAGATAATTCTTGAAGTGGGATTGTCCCTAAGGCCATGTGTGCAAAAATGGTATATGTTATGAAATATTGAAATGTGATTATTTAAATGTCAATCAGTGTAATTGTGGCATAAATCATATTTGAATGCAATAATTGATCATGTAAGAAATTCTAAAAGAGAAATTAAATGCTTGAATTCAATTGAAATATTTCTCTATTGAATATTGTGTTCATGTGTTCTGGATTTGAAAGCTTGCATTCTAGTTTGCTATACTTATGTGAAGTGATCTATAGATTGCTATTAATTCTGAACTTATGTTTACTTATGAAGGTAAAAGTTGTAAATGTTAAGCTAATAAAGATAAGTTGTTAGTGGATTTTAGATTGTTAACTGTTGATTTTGAGGAATTTATTGACTGGTTATAATTTGTTAACTGGCTGTTAATTGAAGTTATATAAAGTGATTTATTAAACTAATGTTACTACTTGTAAGTGATACATAGAATTATAGTTCTTTGGGGGCATCCAAGAAGTTCTTCTTCATCATTGATTTAAGAGTGTGACAAATAAATATTTTTCCTCAAGCTTTGAGGAAGAACGAAGTAGCATTCACCCTAACCTCATTTTTAATATTGGAAAGAATTTTATAAGAAGATGCCATGTTTAGAATATGTGTTTATTTTGAAAAGATGATTAAGCTATATTTTATGACCCACATGTTGAGGCCTGGAAATTCACAGGCAACAACAGTAAGGGATTCTCCCCAGTCAATGTTCCCAACTAGCCCGTGACTGTTTGGTGTAGGGAATCCATCCGGTTTGTGGTCCGGCTACCATAGGTCAAAGTAACAAAACAAAGGATTTACCGATTGCGGCCCGGTCCACCATGTATTTTTGTATTTTTGACTTTATGTATGAGATGCACATGCCTAACTAAATCCAGGGTGATAAATATGCAAAGATTAGTCACAATGTGATGCGCATGTTCTTACCTCTCGTCTTAGAACTCACAAGCATCCAAATCATGCAGGAAAATAAATACTAACTAAACTATCTCTAGAGAGCTGGGTATTCATTCATGAGTAATGCACCCCTGTTCATGTGTTATGGCAAATCACAGATAGCTGTTCTTATAAGCAAACATATAAACACGACTAAAAGTATATATGATAAGATAGCTCATCAACAGTTAAAAAATTCCATTACTCATAGTGGAAAAGGAAATCATAAAGGTACTGAAGAACATTCAGGTAAGAACATAGGTTCAAGAAATTAGAACACTCTTATAGCTAATGAGACACAGCTGAAAATGAAATCATTCACATTCAACATTGCTCATTTCAACACCTTGATCTTTTCCACACAGCACTTCCTCCAACAGGCCAAATTTGCAGTTTCTGATTGTAAAATGAAATAGTTCCTCTTACAAGCAAATGGTTTACAAGTTTTTCCAGGGAAAAAGCCCTTGTAGCTTCTAACTTTCAAATATTTAAACAAACAGTAGATCGTTTGGGCTCCCCCCAAATGTGTGACTTTCCGGTTCTTCGCATGCTCATGATCAGTTGAGTAACTGCTGGACCTTTCAGATCTGCGTTTTTTGTTGCTTTCGATTTTTTGTCTTTTCCTTCACTTGTCTCCCTTGTGACTCTACCGGTTTCGATTTGATTTTTTTACAAACTGTCAAGCTACGCCTTCACACCGTGGTCACCCCAACTGTCCCTTGAGTTCTACTTGTAATCAATTACTGTGCATCATTCGTTGAAATGGTATTTTAAGCATTAACTTAAACCACCTGACATGGCTAATCCACAAGAAAACGGCCAGGTGCATCCCTTGATCTGATAATTTTAATAAACGGAAGAGTTTTGACTAAGCCTCAAGTGGGAAAGTTCTGAATCGAAAGCCGGAAGGATATCGACATTGGACACAAAAAGGATTTCCTAGCCGCAACGACAGAAAAGGAGAGGCTAAGGATACGCGACCCACAGGCGGGAACACTCTCAATCGGAAGCTGGAAGGATTTACACTCTGGAGGCTTAACTACTTTGGGAGCCGCAACGACGGAAGAAGAAAAAGGATAAAGACACACGAAATGCGGGCGGGAAAAGATTTAGTTAGAAGTCGGAAGACATCACATCAGAAGCCAAATGACTTTCCCAGCTGCAACGGCGGAAGAGAAAATGCTAAAGACACGCGAAATGCGGGTGGGGAAAGCTTTAGTCGGAAGTCGAAAGGCTTTATACTTCGGGTGCTAAGCTGCTTTGGAAGTCGCAACGGCGGAAGAGGAAACGGCTAAGGCTTTCGATTAAACAAAAATGATGCCCGATCAATAGAAAAAAAAAATAAGTGTTCGGAGAGTTTTAAAAATCAGCAACGGTTAAAACTTGTTTTTCTTCCGAAACAGTGGCCTTTTAAAGAACAACAAATCTGATTTATCCCTGGCTAGCAAACCAAACTCACATCTGCGACAAACCACAAAATTCATCCACAGGAAACCTTTGAAACAAGCTAAAAATCGATCTTCAAAATCATCCAAAACTAAAGCACGACCAAAAGGTTCAAGAATCCAACGATTAAAAACAACTCTAAATTATGAGGAGGGGACCAAAATTTAAGAAATTTGGGGAGAACAGTTGCAGCTGCAACAATTGGCGATTACCTGGTGAACCTAGATCTCTAGGCGATTATTCTTTGAGTGACAGAATGTTTAACAACAAATGCATCTATTGAATTCTTCCAGCTATCTGGATTTCTCAAATGACGGAAGTGTGTACCTTTAATCATTGATGATAGTCCAATTTGGGAGAGTGGAAACCAAGATTTTCAAGTCCAGATAACTCTGTTGAGGCTAGAGGATGAGTTTCATTATTACTTTTGTCTTCAGGTAGCTGATAGCTTGGACACCACAGGATTGTAGCATATGGTAAACAGAAATATTCGTTTGTTCCTCATTCCCATGCCACTTTAGCACTTTTTGTGTTTTTGGACTTTTGTCCCTTTTCATATGAGTCCTCATGCATGCCTTTCTTTCTGAATTTTAATTCAGGCTCCTCTATCCCATAGTGTCCTTTTGTGTGAGTGGTGTACTTCGTGTTTCAGCTCACGGACGAAGAGGAACTTTCGGCAATTTAGTACTTATGATTTAGCATTTGCTTTGATGTATGATGCTTTCATAGGAGTTTTTGACTCTTATTTGCCTTTTGGCATTCGTTTCTTGGCATGGGATCATTTATATTTAATATACTGTTCACCTTGCTCTTTTCCATGGGTCCTCTACTGTCGCCCCTTAGAACATTTTAAGTGTGACGTGGATGGAGCCTCAACATAGTATTCCAGACCTTTTGAATTCGGTTTATTTCAGAGGGGTTAAGCAGGACTTCAATGCACTCAGATCTATTCAAGAAAACTGCTAAACTGGAAGAAGTTCTTTTAGACCAACAACAACACACAGTATGATACCCAAAAATTTGACGTTCCCCATGCAACCCCGGGTTCGTTCCCTTTATTGAAATCAAGAAAACTCAAACTAAAACAAACTGAAAAACATAACTCAAAAGACAGCCAAACAGATTATTTATATACAAGATAGAAGAACTCAAAGAAACTCAAGAAAAATAAGGCTTGAGAACCAAACCATTTACTGGTAAGTTCTCTTCCCACCCCTGTAGATCTTGCAACTTATAAGTAGAAGGGCCAAGCTTTGCCGCAATCTGAAAAGGGCCTACCCACAACTGTTGGAATTTAGTATGCTTTCCTTTCTCATCATGGGGGTGATCCCACTTGAGAACCAAATCTCCCACTTCAAAGTCTTTTGTTCTAGCCTTATGTTTGTTGAACCATCTCTTTATTACATCCTGTTGTTGCTTAAAGCGCTCTCTGGCTTTGGACCTAGCCTCTTCTGCTTTCAGGAGATTGTATATCCTTATTTGCAAAACCTCATCATCCGACCCTCTAGATTCTTGAGCCATTATGGAAGAAGGTAGCATGATATTGGGATGAAGAATGGCTTCTTTACCATACACAAGGGTATACGGTGACACTCCTATCACATACTTGGGGGTGACTCTATCATCCCAAAGGGAATTTGGTAGCGCTAAGTGCCAACTCCTCTGGTTTTCTATTACAGTCTTCTTTAAAATTCTAATCAGATTTTTGTTAGAGGATTCAGCCAGGCCATTTCCTTATGGATAGTAATTAGCAGAATAATGCAATTTTATCCCTTTATCATGAACAAAAGCAGTTAATTTAATTGATGAAAATTACTTAGCATTATCAAAAACTAACGAAATTGGAACCCCAAACCTGGTCATGATATGATCTTGTAGGAAGCTGATGACCGTGTCTTCATTTATCTTGCGCAGTGGGATAGCTTCGACCCAGCAAGTGAAATAATTGGTCGTGGTCAAAATGTACTTGTGTTGTAGGGAGGAATTTGGTTTTATTTCTCCAATGATATCCAATCCCCATTGCTCGAATGGCTCCATGATCATCACAGGATTTAGGGGTGCCACTGCTATAGGTTGTCTCCCACTACACCTTTGGCAAATATCACACTTCCTGACATGTGCGTGTGCATCTATGAAGATCGTAGGACAATAGTAACCGGATCTGAGGATTTTGTGGGTTGTAGTATCCCCTGAGTAATGTCCCCTAGCAGGCCCGTCATGCAAATCTATCATTACTTTTTCCGCATCTTCTTTCTCTAAGCATCTTAGAAGAACTCCATCATAATTTTTTCTGAATAATACTCCTTCAACAATTTGATAGGAAGCTGATTTAAGACGCAGCGCTCTTCTTTGCTTAGAATTCCAATCTTCTGGAAACAGCCCTACCTACAAGTAATGCACGAGGTCTCTATACCAAGACTCGGGAGCTATGAACAAAGGGAATACCTCCATTACATGTAATTTGGCTTCATCCTCCTAGGCGTGTTCTTCATTTTTTCCATTTTCAGTCATCAGTTTGCACAACCCTTATCCTTTAATTATAGAGGCTGGCTTGAATTCAAGGCCATACTCTTGAAGAGCTGTTACCCAGTTGCCCCTTCTTTCTCCTAACTCTTTCTGTATAAGAAGGGATATTACAGCTGGGTAGGGGACGATCACCTTGGTTTGGTTTTTTAAAATATAAGGCCTGAATTGCTTCACTGCTTTGAATACTGCATAATCTTGTTTATCAATGGCTGGGTAATTTAATTCAGCCCCTTGTAGAACAGTGCTCATGAAAGATATTGGGAATTCATCCCCTCCATCTTCCTTTTGCGTAAGCATAGCTGCTAGCGAATCATCGGATGCAAAGGTATACAGAATAAAGTCTTTGTCCAAATCTGGGATTTTCAGGGAGGGTGCATGTGCAACAATAGTTTTAATTTTATTGAATGCGTTCTTCTCAATCTCAGTCCATTTGAATTGTGCATTTTGCTTCACCATCTGCTGCAGCGGCTTGACGATCTGAGCGAAATCAGGCACAAATATTCGCACGAAGTTTATAGTTCCCATAAATGATTGCATCCCTTTTTTAATATGGGGAAACATGATCTGTTCAATGGCCTTAATTCTTTCTGGATCTATAGAGATTCCTTTCTTTGAAACTATATGACCCAGCAATTTTCCCTCCGTGACAGTGAACACACACTTTTTGGGATTGAGTGAGATGCCATATTTCTGAGAGCGTTCAAAAATATACCTTAAGTGAAATGCATGCTCTTATTTCCTCTTTGAAAATATCATAATATCGTCAAGGTACACTACAGCACTAAAGCCAATCAATCCGTGGAAATCTATGTCCATAGCCCTCTGAAACATTGCTCCAGCATTTATAAGCCCAAAGGGAATCCTTCTGTAAAAAAAGGTTCCCCATTTGGTCCTGAACGTTGTCTTCAATCTGTCTTCTTCGGCTACTAATACTTGATTGTAGCCAGAGAAACCGTCTAATAACGAAAACAGTTCAGAACCTGAAACCATTTGTAGCAGTTGATCCATGGGTGGAACATGATAGTTATCTTTGTCTGAAGCACGATTTAAATTCCTGAAATCCACGCAGAGTCTGATTTCTCCAAAAAAATTTCTCACTGGTACCAGATTTGATACCCACTAAGAGTGTCTGACCTTAAAAATGATTCTAGCATCCAATAATTTCTTCACTTCACTCTAAATCAGTGGTTCCAATTTTGAATGCACTTTTCTTAAAGGTTGCTGAAACGGCTTGACACCATCTTTGATGGGGACAACATGCTTGATGATGCTGGTGTCGTATGTATTCAGATCTTCGTATGTCCATGCAAAAACATCTTTATATTGTTTAAACAAACTGACGAACTTGTCTCTTTCTGCTGGTGAACAACATTTGCCGAGATTCACAAATTTAGGATTCGTCTCAGTCCCTAAATTTATTAGCTCGAACTCTGAGAGGTGAGCTATGGGTCTTCACGTTGGCTAGTCTCCTGAACTTTTCATTTAAATTGAACATTATTTCTAACGTTCTGACTCCCTTCGGGATGAAATTATCATACTTCAGCTCGGCCTGATGTTCTTCATCGTCTATAATTGCTCCTTTAAATACCTCGTCATTCGTTAAGCATTCTATAATTTGCTGGTCATCATCGAACACTTGTAGGTTGGTGATCATATCAGGTACTGAGGGCCTGAAAAGAAATTCGACAGAGCATTGATTATTAGTAGGTACCAGCCTAGCGGCTGATGTGGCCAACAGGTCAGCTGCTGCATTTTTAAGTCTTGGAATTGAAATAATATTGAATGAATCAAAACATTTAAGTAGATACTGTACCTCATTTTGATAGGCCTTTAAGTGAGGAGAAACACAATGTATTTGATTCCGGATCTGTTTTACAACTATTTCAGAATCTCCAAAAACTTTTAGATTACTTACCTTTAATTAAATTGCTTTCCTTAAGCCCTACACCAGCGCTTCATACTCAGCTGTATTATTCGTACATTCAAACTCTAATCTACATGAGAGAAAATGTTTATTCTTCTGGGGGTCGATGAGGACACAGCCGGCCCCTGACCCTTCTAAGGTCTTAGAGCCATCAAAAAACAAAGTCCAAAAATCACTAACTACTGAATGCAAATCTATTCCTACTGCTAAGTCTACTATTTTATAGTCGATTTCATCAACCTGTGAGAATCGAAGGAGATCAGGCTGGTTGTCTAACATGTTGCTGGCTTCTTCTGCTTGGTAATTTCCTAGTTCCAACTCAATAAAATAGTTTCCCAATACAGAATCCACTGGTTCATTCTTCTCATCCAATTGAGTAACGTTGTATTTCATGTGAGGCTCCCTTAAAATATTAATCTGGTTCGGACTTCCTTTGTATGGCAGCCATAGATGCGACCAATCTGAGGCAAAATACCCATTTAGTTTGGCCAACCAATCTCTACTCAGGACAAGACTGTAAGCGTCTGGTATATCAACCACCATGATATTAATGACTTGGCACACTTTATCATTGGATACCAGATGGACTAGGACGTCTTCCATCTCACCAATTACCTTCACATCCGTCCTATCCAACTGAACAACCCTCCACGTGGATGGCTTAGGCTGCCCATTTATCTTTTTACAGACGGATATTGTCATGACATTAACCGATGCCCCTGATTCTACCAGACAATTGTGCACGTTATGATTGAAAATTTCAAACATGAGGAGGAAAGGTGGTTGTTTGCTCTTAGACTTACCTCCAATGCTAGTTTCTTCAATTTCTTCTTCTTCCTGAGGTTGATTGACCATGGGAAGTTTCTCATCCAACACTTCAAGTGCTTTCAATAGTATTTCTTTTTGTTGCGGCACTTTACACATTTCGAATAGTGGAACATTTGCTTTTACCTTCTTTAAATCCTTCACGATGTCATAATCCATCCGTTGTTCAATGGGATGAGGTTTATCAGCATTCATCTTTTCTTCATTTGGCTTGGCCAATGTATTATTCTACTCAGGATCTTGGCTGGTAATAGTGAATTCTGGAATTTTATCAGCTAAGGATTTATTTTGAAATTTCTTAATGTTTCGCTGAAGCCTCTTAATCTTTGGGAGTATGAGGCTGTCTTCTTTAACCGACCCTTGGCTTCTTGTTGCTACGTTGGTTTCCATGACGTCCTTGCACCCCTGATTATTTTTCTCTTTAGCATCAAATAATGAAACAGAATTCCACAGAACCATGGTTTCCTCTTCTGGTTCCTTCGTTGAAGAGGTACTCTCTTTTCTTTCTTCATCTCCATCTTCTATTAATCTAGAATCCAACAACTGATTCATGACCAACGTCACCGAGTTTATCCATTGGGGACAATTCTTTTCAGAGTGTGGTTGTTGGTGGAAAGTGCAAAAATTGTCCATGCCTACCTCTGTTAAATTCATAGATGCAGCATTGTGAGGAGGAGGTTGAGACTGATTTCTATCCTCTCTTTTCTTATAATAGGGCTTATAGAACTTTTGTGTTTCCTTCTCTTTCTCCAAATATATGATTTTGTTGGAAATCTTCTGCATCATTTTTGCCATATTTTCAATATCTAGCGATTTATCTTCCTTAGGCTTAGTAAACAATAAGGCTTTCCTTCCTGCACCTTTCTCTCCTAACTGTTCTGGATAATCGTCGATACTTTCTCTTTCAGCCTCCACTACTTCCGCCTCTTCATAGGTTTCCGTCAAAGTAGGCTTGGCCCTACCTTTGGTGAACATGGCCAAATCAGGGCCTAAAGCTGAGGTATAATATTCAATCAGGACCTTGTCCAAAGGTTTGTCAGTGTCAGAAAAATTCTTGAGGTATGATGCAAATATTTGAGTAAAACTGTGCACCTTCTCCTTTCTCTCTTTCTTCAAGGCGCATAGTCCTTTCATGAGGGTTGCATGAGTTTTTTGAATCGCATACTTACTTCTGAAAATTCTCTCAAAGGTATCCCAATCAGGGATAGAGTTAGCAGGCAACCCAAAATACCATGATGCTGCAGCTCCTTCAAGGGTATGCGGAAATAGTCTACAAACTACATCCTCATACTCTCCAGCCCTCAATCCTTCTATCGCCAAGTAAAAACTTTGCAGGTGATCATCTACTAGTATTTTCTCATTTGGGTCGAATTTGGGTAGCATATTTTCAAAGGATTGAGGTAAATCATGTAGCGGAGGCATTAGATTTAAAGGTGATCTAGCTCTCCAGGCAGGTGGTGGATTAGCATTTACTCCTGCCATGAGTCTGGGTGGAGAGTGAGGAGGTGTGCCGATAGGAGTGTGAGCAGGAGAACTGTGAGGGGTATCTGGGCCTTCTTGATTCAAAGGTAGTACAACTTCCTATAAGGCTGTTTCTACAAGTTCTTCCCAGTCTCCAACCAGCACTGAGTCTTCTACTATAGGATGATCTTTCTTTTTATACTCTCTTCTGGGAAATTCAGGGATAATTGGAAATCCTCCAATATTCTTTACATATGCCCTGGTGTGTCTTCTCAGATCATTAACAACTTCGTTGCCAACAGAATATAGATGTTCTCTATTCCTTTCTTCTGAAATTGGATTATGAATTCCACTACTTTCAGAACTGTTACCGGTGGAATAATCTCGGGAAAACGGGTTTCCTCGGCCAGCCATGCACTTGCGGCCCTCCTTCTAGCACCAAAACTGTTGAGGCTTGGAAATTCATAGGAAACAATAGTAAGGGATTCTCCCCAGTCAACGTTCCCAACTAGCCCATGACTGTTTGGTGTAGGGAATCCGTCTGGTTTGCGGTCCGGCTACCGTAGGTCAAAGTAACAAAACAAAGGATTTACTGGTTGCGGCCCGATCCACCGTCCCAACAGTCCCTTGAGTTCTACCTACAATCAATTACTGTGCATCATTCGTTGAAATGGTATTTTAAACGTTAACTTAAACCACCTGACATGGCTAATCCACAAGAAAATGGCCAGGTGCATCCCTTGATCTGATAATTTTAATAAACGAAAGAGTTTTGACTAAGCCTCGAGCGGGAAAGTTCTGAATCGGAAGCTGAAAGGATATCGACATCGGACATGAAAAGTCTTTCCTAGCCACAACAGTGGAAAAGGAGAGGCTAAGGATACGCGACCCACGGGCGGGAACACTCTCAATTGGAAGTCAAAAGGCTTTACACTTCGGAGGCTTAACTAAATTGGGAGCCGCAATGGCGAAAGAAGAAAAAGGCTAAAGACATGTGAAATGCGAGTGGGAAAAGCTTTAGTTGGAAGTTGGAAGACATCACATCGGAAGCCAAATGACTTTCCCAACTGCAACGGTGGAAGAGAAAAGGCTAAAGACACGCAAAATGTGTGCGGGAAAAGCTTTAGTCGGAAGTCGAAAGGATTTATACTTCGGGTGCTAAGCCTCTTTGGGAGCTGCAATGGTGGAAGAGGAAACAGCTACGGCTTCCGATTAAACAAAAATGGCACCCGATCAATAGAAAAAAAATAAGTGTTCGGAGAGTTTTAAAAATCAGCAACGGTTAAAACCTGTTTTTCTTCCGAAACAGCGGCCTTTTAAAGAACAACAGATCTGATTTATCCCTGGCTAGCAAACCAAACCCACATCTACGACCAACCACAAAATTCATCCACAGGCAACCTTTGAAACAAGCTAAAAATCGATCTTCAAAATCATCCAAAACTAAAGCACGACCAAAAGGTTCAAGGATCCAACAATTAAAAACAACTCTAAATTATGAGGAGGGGACCAAAATTTAAGAAATTTGGGGAGAAAAGTTGCAGCTGCAACACCACATGGCTCACATCATAAAGGAATAGACACATTCATGGTGTTGTTGTATGGTGTGGTTGTCAACATTGACTACACCCAAGCGAATGGATGCATTTCTAGGGTCTCAATGTCGAGAAGTAAATAGTACATATTAATATGTTTTTAATTTATGTTTTTTTACATTTTAGTAAATGAATAATAATGATGAACCTAGATAGCCATTTTTTTGTTAATGGGTGCTATTTAATATGCAAGTAAGTGCCTACATATTGAAGAAGAGAAGTGAAGAAAAGGAGCAAAGTCAAAAAGGAATAAGAATATGCAATCCAAGGATGAGTATCCTTTGGAATATTACATTGAGGATGTATTCCTCTGATTAAAGGCTACGGAAGCCAAGGATGATTATCCTTTAGCAAGTTTCATTGAGGATGTGTTCCTCTGATTGAATACTATGAAATTCAAGGATGAGTATCCTTTGGAATATTACATTGAGGATGTGTTCCTATGATTGAAGTGTTAGTATAAATTAATTAATCCTTCCTTAACCACCATAGTCTAATTGTATTTTCCTATCTTAGGATGTTATTTCCATCTCACTAGTGCCATATGGGACTCATATGGGTCCCACCTAACACTTGATGTGCCATTTTTCATGAGTTTAGGAGCTCCAGAGACCAATCCCTATAATTTAGTAACCCACACTGAGTGCCACTAGCAGTCACTAGTAGTTGACCCTAGTCGGTGTTTAGTTAAGTTCAGTTATGCTATGATTCCCATAGATTAGTTCATCTTCAATTAATATACCGCCACTTTGCATGATTTAAGGGACACTGGGAACATTTTCTCATCCACCTTGATCAGTTAACTAGGTGTGAACTAGTTCAATTGTTTGAAGTTGCATTAGTGAGTCTTTAGTGGTTATTTTCCCACATTGAGTTAGCATTAGAGTCAATCCAAGTTGGAGAGTTCGAATTCTACCTATGGCTTTCAAATTATTATGATTCTATGATCATTGTATTACAGAGAGGTTAATGATAATTCATGTACTTTTATGCTGACCAAATTTTGTCTCCTAGGTGTTAAATTTTCACCATGAATGTTTGAGTATTCACTGAATTGCCTCTCTCTCATATAACCTTATTTCACAGTGAATTCATTCAAGCCCAAGGATCCTAATACTTTCTAAACTAAACATATTATCAGAGTACTAGTATTCAAGTTGGCTTCAAACCTAGGAAACTTCCATTGATGCACCATGAGCAATTAGGTTCCAAATAATTCCTAGTATTCTTGCCTTGCTCCCATTGGATGTTTTCCATAGAAGTCTCTCTAAGTGTGATGCACCCAGAGAAAGTGCACATGTCAAAGAGGAGAGTGTTTAAATTCGTTTGATTTTGTATTGAAGTGTTTTTGCAGGTAAATTGAATATTTTTTGAATAATTAGTTGTTCCTTGAACCTGCAAGATGGAGAATTCAGCACCTTTGACAGCTAGTATCCTCATGCCCTTCAAATATCTTGATTGGAGGGTCTATATGCAGATATTCTTGTGCAACAAGTGTCTATGTAGGTTCACCATGGGCAGAGAGGTCAAACCCCAGCAACATCTTGAGAATTCTAAGTATCTGAACAATTTGGATGAAGAATTTGGCTTCATGTGCATCCACATCTCCAGGGAGTTACACTTCCATCTTAATGGAATAAAAACTACAAAGGAAGTATGGGAGAATCTAGAATCCTTATTTGGAAAGCATGATGAGATGAAAGGCCATATTCTGGAGAATGATTTGATTGCACTACAACCCAGCAACTTCAAAACAATACAACAATCCTTCTCAAAATTCAAATCCCTTGTCATGTAGTGCAAGAAGTGTGGGATCGATAAAAAGGATGAGAAATTGGTGCTATCAACTCTATGCAAACTTGGCCTATAATTCTCATTGTTCGTATCCACCTTTCACTCTAGGATACTTACAAATCCTATTTGGTGAATGACATCCCCTGATTCCTTCACAGAATCTCTTATTTAGGAACAAGACAAGATGATTCAAATGGTAGATCTCAAATACTGTAATAATCAGGCTCTCTTAGCTGGGGAGACTAAGAATGGGAAAGAAAAGGGGAAGAATAAAGGAAAATAGAATAACAACACTGATTTCAATCCTAAGGATAAGCATAATCCTTCAAAAGGAGCCTTGGGTTCCAAGAAGGACAAGCACAAGAAGTTTTATAAGGCCAAGTGCTCTTACTGTAAGAGAGGAAATCATCCAGAGAATCTATGTATGAAGAAAACCATAGAACATATGTCTACTCTCCTTGAACAGAACAATATTGACCTTCCTGAAGGTGCAAAGAAGTCTGATACTAGAAATAATACCGAAGATCATGAGAGGTGCCGTGCTCTGAAGGTAGGATTTTCTCTGTCACAATATTTTCTCATTGATTCTAGAGCATCCAACCACATGGTTTCCTCTAAAGAATCATTATCCTCTCTGGATCTATTTGGAGAACCCTGCATACACATGGGAGATGGCTCATTAAGCCTATCTATTAGTAAAGGTTCCATCAAATTTGAGCATGGAATGTTCAAGAATGTGCTTTATGTCCCTTTCTCGATAGCAAACATGGTGTGTGTATAGAAGATGACTCATAATGGCTCACCCAAGCAAGTCACGTTTGATATTGACTCAGTGGAGATTTCAGAAATATCTACTGGAAATCTGATAGTGGAAGGAGTTGCAAATCATGCCTTCAAGGAATATGAATTTTCTCACTTTATTCCTAACTCATATCCAAGTTCCTTATTGATTCATGCCAATGAAACAAGCAGGAATTGGCATAAAATATTTGGCTATATGAATTTCAAATTTCTCTAGCAGCTGTACAATGAAAACATGGTTTAGGGATTTCCTCTCATAAAGTCCTGTGAAGGTATCTATAATGGTTGCTTGGTAGGTAATCATCCATAGCGAAGATATGAGGTTGGAAAGGAAAGAATATTTGCCTCTATACTTGACCTAGTTCATAGTGATGTCTCCAAACAAATTCCCACATCATCTATGAATGGATCCATATAATTTTTTACCTTCATTGATGAATACTCATGATTTGGGTTCCCAGGTGCATGATGGGGACAACAGTTTGAATAAATGAATCGAGTACTATTATGGCTGAAGTATATTAATAATAAGAAAAGTACAAAATACACAACATACACACGCACACACACACTGACAATATGCAAGAATCCAAACCAATCTATGTTACTTCATTACTGCTCTATTACTTGCTTAATTTATTGTATATTAGGATAATGTACATGCTTATATAGAGTATTAAGAACGCTTGGTTTTTCTTTCCATTACGTTTAGTTACAAGGGAAGTCATAATGGTTCCATAACTTCAACCGTTACAGATGACTAGAAGACAAAGACACAATCTTTCATAGTCGTGTCAACGTCGTGTCGAGGTGCAGACTTGTTGAATTTGACAAACAATGCCAACTGTTGGGTGGATCAACTCAAGGTATTGTTGGATCTACTTCCTCAAGCAGAAGTATGAGGTGTTTGAAACCTTTAAATTTTTCAAATCCATAGTTGAGAACACTCTTTGGAAGAACATCAAACCACTCTGATTGGATAATGGAGGAGAGTACATCAAAAGAGAATTCCAACATATGTGTGCTTCAACAGGTATTGAAATGCAACACTCATTCCCATACAAACCGCAACAAAATGGTGTATCTGAGAGGAAGAACGATCTATGAAAGAGATGGCTACATGCCTTCTTGAAGCAAGAAATCTTCCTCCATATCTATCGGCCAAAGCAAAAAATTGTGCTTTGTACATCTAGAATAGAGTGCCTTATAAGGAAGTGATTGGGGTCACTCCTTCAAGGAATTTATGGCACATAAGCCCAATGTCCCACATCTGAGGGTTTTTGGCTCCAAAGCATAGGACAGAATTCCTACTAACAAGAGGAAATGCTTCCAAGCTTAGAGTAGTGAATGCATACTGCTGGGATATGCAGTTGATGCATAGGAATACAAACTCATGGAGTTTGCAACCAAAAAGTGATTCATAGAATGTAGTGTAAAATTTGAAGAAGATTAGGTGCATGATCCATAGCCAGCTAAAGAAGGTATAATTAATTAATCAAATCCATTTGTAGATAATGATGTCCTTACTAATATTTCAGATCCAGGGTCTGAAGAGGAGGATCAATATGATCAAGATCTTGATGTTGAGAATGAACCTCAAGTAGATCCATATCCAGATCCATCACCTTCTCCCACTAAAAGGCCTAACTGGGCCCAAAATATCATTGAATATGCTGGGAATAGTGTTGGGGATCCATATGACAAAAGAAAGAAAAGATCTCAATATCGGGATGAAAACACTGCACTCTGCCATATAGATACACTTATCCTAAAGAGGTGCTTCATGATAATGGGGTCAGGTCCTCAATGCTACAGAGAGGTTTACCATGATCCAAGGTGGTAGGAATCCACAGATGGTGAGTATGATTCTCTACAAGACAATGAGACCTGGGAGCTTGTCACTTTTCCTCCTAAATGGAAGTTAGTTTAGTGCAAATGGATCTACAAGACCAAGTTAGTAACTGATGGAACAAATACTAAGTACAATACTCGGTTAGTGACAAAGGGGTACTCTCAAGTCCATTGTTTGGACTACAATAAGACATTCACTCATGTTGCAAGAATGGATTCCATAAGTCTAGTTTTGGCCATTGCAACATCGAAGAGGTGGGAGGTACATCACATTGATGTGAAGAGTTCCGGATTCGAAGAGGTGGGAGGTACATCACATGGATGTGAAGAGTTCCTTCCTCCATGGTGATATGGAAGAGGATATCTATATGAGATAGCTTGAGGGGTACATTGAAGATTCCTCCTTGGTTTTCAAATGAATTAAATCTCTCTATGGGCTCAAGAAATCCCCAAGGTCATGGTATGCCAAGATGGATTCCTTCCTAATTCCATATAAGTTTGAGAGGTGCAAGTATGATTGCAATGTCTACATGCAACATAAGGGGTGATTATTACTGGTGTTTTTTCTATATGTGGATGACTTGCTCATTACTAGTGGCTTGGCTGTTGGATTGAGAGGAATCAAGTTAGATTGAGTGAAGCATTCTCCATGACTGATCTAGGACTATTAAAGAAGACTATTGGTCTCGAAGTAAATGAAAAAAGCTTCAGGAATCATGATTACATAGTCTAGATACATAGGAGACTTGCTCAAAATATTCCACATGACCGATTGTAAAGAAGAACCCTTCCCCTTCTTATCTAGCATCGGACCGAAGGAAGGTGGTTCCACACCACTGGTTAATAGTACACTCTATAGATAATTGATTGGTAGCCTATTGTACCTCACCCATTCGAGGCCATATTTATATTATGTTTTGAGTGTTGCTACCAAATTCATGCATGAGCCACATGAGATGCATTAGAAATCAGCAAAGAGAATTAGCAAAGAGCATCTTACATTATTTTCAAGGTACCAGGTAGTTTCGGATCCATTATTCTGTTGGTGCACATCTATATTTGATTGGTTTTTCTGATTTAGACTGGTATGGTGATAGTACTAATAGGAAATCTACATCAGTATTTGTGTTCATATTGGGATCTATACCAATCTATTGGTAAAGAAAGAATCAAGCAACTATTTCTCTCTCTTCAGCTGAAGCAGAGTATCAAAGGGTTCTGAATGCAGTTATTCAGGTAGTTTGGCTACATGGTGTTTGACTTAGGTCTGTTAGCTATTCTTCCTGGGCCTAGTAATCACTTTAACCTTTTTATCCTTGGTTTTTATTTTTTCCTTTTTCCTAAAAGTTTGGATTGTTTTGAATTTCATTTTTGAATGTTATATGCAATTAAAAATATTTAGTTTTTAATCTAAGCTCCTATAAATTATTTAAAAGTCTTTTAATAAAGCATGGTTTATGTTTTAACATAGGCTGATAGCACATGTCATTTGCTCAAATGCATGCATGCTGCAAGCTTGTCAAGGTCAAGTTTTTGTGCAGGAAAACTTCTCTGTTTCCTGGTCACCTCTTGGTTCCGATGCCTAGATGCATGAATCTGAGATTGCGAGAAGGTTTCTGTAGGTATGCATTAGCTCCTGGAAATTTCAAAATGTATTGAATGAGAGTTTTTGTGGATTCTTTTGAAGTCCATAGATGAAAATCAAAAGGCATACTCTAAATGTGAAGGCTATGAGGGTAAGGATATTGTAAATAAATAATCTCAGGAAACTTTGTGTCCACATATTTGCTAATGAAAATAAATTCCAATAGACCAACAAACTAATATTTGAGGTATTTGACTCCAAAGCCTTATAGAGACCCTGTTTATCTGGAGGGGAGCCCATTTTAACTTTTTTATTTCCTTCAGCGCAATTCGATGGCAGAGGAGGGAAATTATGCAAATTCATTGACAAGTTTCTTCCACGTTATTTTCAAAGGAGCTGCAATTGCTTTCTTTGCTTGTTTTCCTTGTTTGTGAATTCCTTTGTGATCATTTTCATGGTCACAGTCTTTCTAGCTGCTCTTGATTTTTGGGTGGTCAAGAATGTTAGTGGAAGGATATTGGTGGCTAGGAGCTACATAATCAAGGGATGGATGACATGGAAATCCATTATGCAGGATTCAACACACCTCACAAGCATAATTTGACCAAACTTGTGCAGAAAACCTTGGTAATGCAGATTACTCGCTCAAGTATTTTCAAATTTCATGGCAGAATAGCAGTTGACTTTCAATGCAGTTTGTGATACAAAAGAGACTAAAATAGAAAAACCAAAACATGGGTTTTTTTGAAGACGAGGTGATTTAGAAAAAACTCTTTCTATTTTTCAACATCCATCATAGTTTAGGAAATACAAGCAGTTCTTTGAGACCATTTTTCCAAGAATTTCGCCCAAAATCCCCTCTTATTAAAATGTTCAGTCCATCGGCAAAACCTGTAATTAGTTATGATTCCCATACAAACAATGTTGCAGCAATAGGATTAAAATGTGATGGAAAGTGGATGTATTCAAGTTAGAAAGATGGTACTATGAAGATATCGGATCTGAAAGCTCCAAGTTTCTAAAAAGAATATGAAAGTCGGGTTGTTGTTAATACTATTGTCTTACATCCAAATCAGACAGAATTGATATCAAGGGATCAAAAGGGCAATATTCGTGTGTGGGATCTGAATGAAAATTCTTGCAGTTGTGAGTTGGTTCTAGAGGATATAGTTGTAAGATCATTGACAGGTATATAGGATGGGAGTCTAGTTGTAGTTGCAAATAATAATGGAACATGCTATGTTTGGAGGTTGATGCGTGAAGCATAGACACTGACGAACTTCAAGCCATTGCATAAGCTTCAAGCACATAATTCATATATTCTGAAATGTATTCTTTCACTAGAGTTCTGTGAATATCATGGGTATTTGGCAACAACATCATCCAGCCAAACTGTAAATATATAGAATATGGATGGGTTCACTCTGGAGCGTGCATTTATTAACCAAAGCTTAAGGAAAATTCCATATCTAACTCCTAAAAGTTGTATCTAAAATTCTAGTGATATGGAAGAAGACAATCCATCATTGTTTTCTGAAGCTGGGATTGGTGAAACATAAAAGAAGCAAGCAAGATATAATGATTAGGTTCTCACATACCAAGAAAATGAAATAGTTGCAAAATTAAACAAGAAAAAGGTTACATATGAAGATACATGAGGTAAAATGATGAAATTGAAACAAGATAAAAAAAGCAGAGAAATTGAGCAGCTTAGAAGATAGAATGCACTTTTAAATCAAATCAATGATCAACTGGTGAAGGCAAATACAATGTTTAAGTAAGATTTGTAAGAGCTGAATCAAAATTTTGCTGAACTAATTCAGGTATTAGAGGAAGCAGTTAAAAGGAGGAAACTGGCGCAAGAGGAAAAAGATTTGTTAGTAAGAGATAAAGAGGAGCTGACAGTAAATCTTTGTTGCATGCAGAAGGAGATCAAGAGGTTACAAACAAAGTCATGTGCACTAGATGGGCTAGTCACTTTGGCTGAGGCGGCAAGAAGGATTTGAAATGATTATTAGTTGACACTTGTCATAAATTAGATTTCATTTTTGCTATATACTTTTTCTATAATTAGAAGTCTTATCCTTAAAAAGTGGCTATGTTAAACAAACTTTTAGGATCCTACCTTTAGGTTCTATGCTATATATTTTGTAATATTTTTTAGAAACTGGAGACACACATGGGGGTCGGAGATGCTTGGAGAATGTATAGTCCTACAAATACTTTACTTGTGTAAGGATTTCTTGCTTTATGAATGACAAATTATCTGTATGGAGCTAGGTTTTAAAACTTTTATTGTATGTATATTCTTGGTTCTGTTTGAACCCTTGTTTAATTTTTCATTTATGTATATGTTTTCTATGTAGATGTTCTTGTTTGCAAGTGAATATATATGCTTATTGATGTTTAAAATGTTATTTTGGGCAACAATACTTTTACATCTAATGCACTAATGAACTGTTTGTCTTATCTTTGTATTCATATGTTTTTTAAAACCTATCTGTTGATAATATAACATTGTTCTGTCATTCCTTTGCAATTTTTTATCCTTATACATGTATCATATGAAGTTTTCATATTTTTGGTTCTCTGTACCTATCTTTCCATTATCTAATTTTACATTGTAATCCAAAAAAACCCTAAAAACTGTCTTTTATTTGTTGAGGTGCCTGAATACTGTTGTCCCATAGTCTAGGTAGAAGACTTTAGGGAAAACATATTTTGGCGACCATACTGGGGAGGAAGCATACAGTTCTGCCTTGGTTTGATAATGATTAGATCCATTCTTTGATGGTGAACAAGCGCTGGTTGCATGCTTTAGACTACAATTTTTCACTGGTGACTTCACAAAGGAAGGATCTATTGGCGACTCCACCGGTTCAAAATGTCAAAATCCATGGAAGCCATTGTTGCTGCAAGGTTTGCACCTTTCAATTTTTCAGTTGTTCTGGATTTTCCAAATAATGTGCCTACTATGGATAAATGGGGAGACTTCCTTCCGAGATTTAGAGGAGATGATCCTGACCATTCAGCACAACAATTGATTGAATTTCATCAATACATGAACCATCTCGGTATTCATCATAAGGATGTATTGTTGAAAATGTTTATGTATTCATTGGAAGGAAATGCCAAACAGTGGTACCGATCTCTTCCGATCTCTAGTATTTTGTCAATAAAAAATTTTCATGATGTCTTTTATGATTATTGCCAGAGGATTTATTATGTTGATCTCCTTCTAGAGGACTTTTGTGAGAAATTTAAGTGCAAGAAATATCTTAGTAATAATGAAAAACCTTGTGAAGCTTAACACTCTATTGAAGAAAAAATTGAAAATCACACTGTTTATGAAGATTTGCAGGACAATGTTAAAGTTGGTATTGATGACAATCAGATTGTAGATTCAGTGAACATTTTTAATAATTTTTCTCACAATGAAATAACTGTCCCAATTTTTTACGAAGATCAACAACAATCAATTACATTTGAAGTGTGTGTTGATTCTTCTATTCAAAAGAGAAAATTTTAGGATTGTTGTGATGCTCAGGGTGTTGATAGCTATGTTGTAGATGCATAGGATATTATGTCAGTTGTATCCGTTGCTCCAAATATTTATGAAAATAAGCCTTGTACTAAAGGAATTATTGTAGAAGCATTTGGTTCAACTGACTTTAGTTGTTTTCATGATGATATAATGTCACAAAGGACTTTTCAAGATTTATCAAATGAAGAAAAACATGAACCTTCAGCATCATCATTGGAATTTTATCAAGCTGCTCTAATTTTTATGAATATGGTGAAGATTTAAAAATCCAAGATCCAAAGAGGTGTGATGTAGCTGAATCTAATCAGAAGATCCATGAAGGCATTCATTTCATTGTCCATGAACAACTTGAGTCGGTATATGACAGCTATACATCTAATGGCAACATGGAGGAGGAAAATCATCTTGTTAATTCTCAGGATGACATTGTTTTTGATACTGTTGAAGGAACTTGTGAGCGCATTCATGATAAATTTGTTGCCTTTTATTTTCAATGCCTGGAAAATATGCATTCTCTATTTTCAGTAGAACAAATGAAATGTCATTTTATAAGTGGAGCAGAGCAACAATTTGACTATTTGTATCAGCTGGAAATACAGCATAGCTGGGAAGACCCAATGGCTATTTACATGAACTCAAGGGTTTCAAAAGGTTTCAGCCTTTTATAAATTGAAATCAAAGTAGAATATGTTGTACAAACTAAATTTATGTTTCAAATAATAAATTATTCTTTGATTTCTAATTACCTGCAAGAAGTTGTCACAATCGGTTGGATTCTATCATGGCTTCACTGGAAGTATGATTACACTTGATTGGGTTGTTTCTACAAATTAGAAGTAGGAGTAATCAGGAGAATAAGCTCGCCATACGAGCATGTAGATTCTTTTCAGTATGTTGGCTTCCAGTAGTATTTTGTCATTTCAGAGGTATGTGCTCATAGTTTGAGAAATTTTCATAGTTTTCGTATAAGACTCCATAGCCCAATGGATCAGTAGTTGTTGACAGAGAATAAGGCACTTGGTCTACAATTCTTGGAAAATCACAGGGAAATGCCATCCCCTAGTTGGAGCCAATGTTTGACCTAGGTCTATTAGCTATTCTTCCTAGGCCTAGTATTCACTTTAAACCTTTTCCTCCTTGGTTTTTATTTTTTCCTTTTTCCTAAAAGTTTGGATTGTTTTGAATTTCATTTCTGAATGTTATATGCAATTACAAATATTTAGTTTTTAACCTACGCTCCTATAGATTATTTAAAAGTATTTTAATAAATCATGGTTTATGTTTTAACATAGGCTGACAGCACATGTCATTTGTTCAAATGCATGCATGCTGCTAACTTGTCGAGTTCAAGTTTTTGTGCAAGAAAACTTCTCTGCTTCATTTCCACCTCTTGGTTCTGGTACCCCAGATGCATGAATATGAGATTGCGAGAAGGTTTTTGTAGGTCTGCATTAGCTCCTGGAAATTTCAAAATGTATTGAAGGAGAATTTTCGTGGATGCTTTTGAATTCCATAGATGAAAATCAAATGGCATACTCTAAATGTGAAGGCTATGAGGGAAAGGATATTGTAAATAAAGAATCTTAGGAAACTTTGTGTCCACGGAGTTTCTAATGAAAAGAAATTCCAACAGACCAACAAACTAATATTTGAGGTATTCGACTCCAAAGCCTCATCGACACTTTGTTTATCTAGAGGGGGGGCCATTTTAATTTTCTAATTACCTTCAGCGCAATCCGATGGCAGAGGAGGGAAATTATGCAAATTCATTGACATGTTTCTTTCACGTTCTTTTGAACGAAGCTGCAATTGCTTTCTATGCATGTTTTCCTTGTTTGTGAATTCCTTTGTGATCATTTTCATGTTCATGGTCTTTCTAGCTGCTCTTGATTTTTGGGTGGTCAAGAATGTTAGTGGAAGGATATTGGTGGCTAGGAGCTACATAATCAAGGGATGGATGAAATGGAAATCCATTATGTGCGATTCAACACACCTCACATTCATAATTCACCCAAACTTGTGTAGAAAACCTTGGTAATGCAGATTACTTGCTCAAGTATTTCTAGATTTCATGGTAGAATAGAAGTTGAATTTCAGCGTAGTTTCTGATTAAATAGAGATGAAAGTAGAAAAACAAAAACATGGGTTGTTTTTAAGACGAGGTGATTTATAAAAACCTCTTTTTTGTTTTTCAACATCCATCACAGTTTAGGAAATACAAGTGGTTATTTGAGACCATTTTTCCCATAATGTCGCCCAAAATTGCCTCCTATTAAAATGTTCAGTCCACCGGCAAAACATGTAATTAGTTATGATGCCCATACAAAAAATGTTACAGTAGTAGAATTACAATGTGATGGAAAGTGGATGTATTCAGTTTCAGAATATGGTACTATGAAGATATAGAAACTGAAAGCTCCAGGTTTCCAAAGAGAATATGAAAGTCGGCCTGTTGTTACTACGGTTGTCTTACATCCAAATCAGACAGAATTAATATCACGGGATCAAAATGGAAATATTCATGTGGGATCTCAATGCAAATTATTGAAGTTGTGAATTGGTTCTAGAGGATACAACTGTAAGGTCATTGACAGTTATATAGGATTGGAGTCTAGTTGTAGTTGCAAATAATAATGGAACATGCTATGTTTGGAGGTTGCTGCGTGGAACACAGATAATGACGAACTTCGAGCCATTGCATAAGCTTCAAGCACATAATTCATATATTATTAAATGTCTTCTTTCACCTAAGTTCTATGAACATCATCGGTATTTGGCAACAACATCATCCGACCAAACTGTAAAGATATGGAATATGGATGGGTTCACTTTGGAGCGTGTGGTTATTAACCAAAGCTTAAGGAAAATTTCAAATCTAACTCCTAAAAATTGTATCTATAATTCTATTGATATGGAAGAAGATAATCCATCATAGTTTTCTGAAGTTGATATTGGTGAAACATCAGAGAAGCAAGCAATATATAATGAGCAGGTTCTCATAGAACAAGAAAATGAAAGAGTTGCAAAATTAAACAAGGAAAAGGTTACAGATGAAGATGCATGAGGTAACATGATGAAATTGAAACAAGATAAAGAAAGTAGATAAATTGAGCAGCTTAGAAGATAGAATGCACATTTAAATCAAATCAATGATCAACTGGTGAAGGAAAATACAATGTTGAAGCAATATTTGCAAGAGGTGAATCACAATTTTGTTGAACTAATTCAGGTATCAGAGCAAGCAGTTAAAAGGAGAAACTGGCTCAAGAGGAAAAATATATGTTAGTAAGAGATAAAGAGGAGCTGACAGTAAAGCTTTGCTGCATGCAGAAGGAGATCAATAGGTTACAAACAAAGTCATGTGCACTAGATGGGCTAGCCACTTTGGTTGAGGCAGCAAGAAGGATTTGAAATGATTATTAGTTGACACTTGTCATAAGTTAGATTTCCTTTTTCTTATATACTTTTTCTATAATTATAAGTCTTATCCTTAAAAAGTGGATCTGTTAAACAAACTTTTGGGATCCTGCCTTTAGGTTCTATGCTATATATTTTGTTATCTTTTTTAGAAATTGGAGACACGCATGGGGGTCGAAGATGCTTGGAGAATGTACAGTCCTACAAATACTTTACTTATGTAAGGATTTCTTTCTTTATGAATGACAAATTATCTGTATGGAGCTGGGAAACTTTTATTGTATGTATATTATTGGTTCTGTTTGAACCCTTGTTTACTTTTTCATTTATGTACATGTTTTCTATGTAGATGTTCTTGTTTGCAAGTGAATATCTATGCTTATTGATGTTTAAAATGTTATTTTGAGCACCAATAATTTTACATCTGATGCACTGATGAACTGTCTTTCTTATCTTTGTATTCATATGTTTTTTAAAACCTATCTGCTGATACTATAACATTGTTCTGTCATTCCTTTGCAAATTTTTATCCTTATACATGTATCATATGAAATTTTCATATTCTTGGTTCTCTATACCTATCTTTCCATTATCTAATTTTACATTGTTATCCAAAAAAACCCTAAAGATGTCTTTTATTTGTTGATGTGCCTAAACACTAATGTCCCGTAGTCTAGGTAGAAGACTTCAAGGAAAACACATGGGATTCTGACAGAGTTTGGAATTCACACTTCTTGTTCAGTAGACCTCCTTTGTGATAATCAAAGTGCAATCAAGATATCCAGTGATCTAATACAAAAGCATTAGACCAAGCACATTGGAGTCCACATGCACTTCATCTGAAAACTAGTGCATAGTAAGGACATCATTCTACATTAATTCCCTACAGAGGAGCAAGTTGCAGACATATTCACCAAGTCTTTCACTAAAAATATATTTGTCTATCTTATATCTCTTCTTGGTGTAAAGGATTGTTTCAATTATTGTTCTTGGTTTTCCAACTTATTTTGAGGAGTGGATTTCCCTTAAGGTTTTCCTTTGTTCTTAGTTTCCAAGGCTGAGGTTGTCCAAGTTAGGATTAAGTGGGCATGTTAGGATTAATTAATTAATCCTCCCTTAACCACCACAATCTAATTGTATTTTCCTACATTGGGATGTTATTTCCACCTCACTAGTGCCACAAGGGACTCATCTAGCGCCTACCCAACACTCAATGCGCCAAAATTCGCATGAGTTTAGGAGCTCCAGAGACCAATCCCTTTAATTTAGGAACCTACACTGACTTCCACCAGTAGTTGACCCTAGTTGTTGTTCAGTTATGTTCATTTATGCTCTGATCCCCATCAGTTAGTTCATCTTCAGTTAGCCTAGTGCTACTTTGCATGATTTAAGGGAGGTTGGGCACATTTTCTCACCAACATTAATCAGTTAATTAGGTTTGAACTATTTCATTTGTTTGGAGTTGCATTAGTGAGTCTCTAGTGGTGATTTCCCCACATTGAGTTAGCACTGGATTTAGTCCAAGTTGGTCAATTTGAATCCTACCTATGACATTGTATGATCATTGTATTATAGAGAGGTTAATGATCATTCATGTAATGTTATGCTAACCAAATTTTTTCTCTTTGTTGTTCAATTTTCACCATGAATGTTTGATCAGTATTCACTGAATTGGATCTCTCTCCTACAACCTTCTTTCACAGTGAATTCATTCAAGCCTACAGATTCTAAGATTTGCTAAACTAAACTTGAATATTATGCAATACAAGGATGATTATCCTTTGGTAGATTGTATTGAGGATATATTTCTTGTGATTGAATACTATGCAAGCCCAGGAGGGGTATCCTTTAGGTGATTGCATTGAAGGTATGTTTCTTATAATTAAAATTATGAAGGCCAAGGATGGGATTCCTTTAGTAGATTTGATTGAAGTTATATTTTTTCTAATTTAGATCTATGCAAGCCAAGGATGGTTTCCTTCAACCAATTTGATTACAATTATGGTTCATTTAATTAATTATTTAAGGAAGAGGACACATTTTTTCCCCTTAGTTGTTTGCATTGAGAATATTGACCCTCTAATTAAATTATGCATGACCGAGCACCTACATTGAAGATATATTCCTCTAAAGAAGAAATAATTTTGTAAGATGATGTTGTCATGAAGGTTGGAACATAGCTAAATCTCCTCCAATCATATGACATGGAAATAACCTGGGTTGGGTTGTGAGGTTGTAACTTATTAGAGGAAATTTGGATGAAAAATGGGCCTCCTAAGGAAAATAATAAAAAATGCCATGTAGCCAATTTTTTATACTATTTCACTTTTATCACTTTGCAGAGGGTTATTTCACTTTTATCAAAGCTACCTTAATAATATATTTTATATTAAAATCAATTTATGAGCATGAATTTTGATGTAGTTTTTTCACCCAAAATAAGGAAATAAAATTAAATACGCAATTCCATCTTAAAAGTTATTTGACTTTTATGGTGTATAATATTATTATTATAATATATTAATTATAATATAATAGTATTAAATATTAATATTAGTTATGATAGTAGTTAAAAGTTATTAGAATCAACTTTTGACCGTTATTACTAAATATTAATTACAATATAATATTATTATATATTAGTTATGATATTAGTTAAAAGTATTTAAACCTGTTTTTTTACGGTTATTATGAAATACTAGACAATATTAATTACTATTACTATTATATATTATATATTGGTTACATATCACCTAAAATATGATGTGTATATTAGTTATGTTGTTAGTTATTATTAGAGATTAAATACATATTACATATTAGTTAAAAGTTATTAGACCCAACTTTTGGCGGTTATTATAAAATATTATTTTATAATATAATATTATTTTATTTTAGTTATAATATTAATTACTATGCTATTATATTATTTATTGGTCACATATTACCTAAAATATGGACTAAAATTTTTATAGTTATTATAATAATATTAATTATAATGTATTTTTATTATTATATTTTAGTTATAATATTAATTACTATTATTATATATTATATATTGGTCATGTATTACTTAAAACATGGCTGGGTATTTGACTAAGTAATATTTTTGGACCAAGTTAAAGTTATTGGATGGAGTAATATATTTAAATCAAGTTAAAATTAATTCACCCCTTAATATTTTTGGGAGAAGTATTACCTAAAATCAGTTAGCATATTAATTTCATTTTCAATATCCAAGATAATTTTGGGTAGCTTGGGGTAGACAAACTATATTATTAAAATTATTCNTACGATATTTCAAATTTAAAGCAATTTCATTGGCTAACACATGATGACATGGAATTTGAATTAGGGTTGAAAGGCCCATTTTGAGTTGAAATTTCCTCTAATTTGGGCATAGTTCAGATGTGAAGTGTCATAGTTGGAATGATGATCAGACAAGTTAAGAGCATGTAATTCAAAGAGGAAGAGACCAAGGAGCTAGAAAGCCATAGTGGTGGAGCTCCAAATTGGGAGAAGACTAAGAGGGGGAAACTCTAACTCTTCATTATCTATTTTTGTATTGCTTTCTAGGAAAAAGAAAGTAGTTGAAATGCGTATTACAATTGAAAATTTGTTGTGGTTATTTTATTCTTTTTAAAGTAAACAATGAATGCTGAAAAGTTAGAATTATGTCAAAGAATTGAAGACGAAAAGAATTATTTATATGCATTTGTTGGGTTAATCTTGAAATGCGTAAAATTTTCTAAACCAAGCATGATTATTCCTAGTCATGAAAGAAAATGAAATGATTGATTTCAATCCATGTTTTCATGTTTTTCCTAATGTGATTCATGTTATATTTTCATAAGATTATAGCAGTATATCTTAATTGTATTTATCAATAGGATCACAAGAATATAGACAAAGCACAAAACAATAACACGAGTATTTTTATCTTGGGAAACCCAGATGGGAGAAACCTAGTACCTTCATCTAGAGATGATATTCTGACATCAGAGTACAATGAAGAAGAAAGAGAAAATATGGAAAATATTTCCAAAGATAGAAATCCTTGTAATACCCCGGTTTTGACCCTGTTTGCATTAAATGCTTATGATGTATATATTGTAATTAATCATGGTGTGGAGCTAAAGGAAAAATCCCCACCATTGATTTATCGTTTATGTTTTGGCGATTAAAATCAAAGCCGATGGTATTTTTTGCTAGCCAAGAATGTATAAATTTGCTCATCATGTACATATACAATTTAATTAAAATACCCACAACCAGCTATGTCAATGCAAAATTAAAAGAGATGGGAGCATGATTTCCTAAGGATAAGGGGGGGTATTTAACCTTTGAACCAATGGGGAGAAGCCAAGTGTCAAAAGGAGAACCCAACAACTATCAACCACCTTTCTTGTCTTATTCACCAACCAATTAAATTCTCCAGGAGTTAGTTGGGTAGTTATTTCCTTGGGTCTTGGGAGGTGTGGGAAGCCGTCAAATCTGGCAGGGTCATTAGTCTTTGACCTCACGCATGCCCAAAGGGGAGATTTTCATCCATCACCCTTATGCGCAGGCATTCCTCATTACCCTCATGTGGAAGGAAGTAGTGATTCCACACGCATGCGGGTAGTTAATTTTCCTCACGCAGGTAGTCGCATTCCTCATTACTCTCATGCAGTTGATTTCTCCTCAGTCACCCATCCTCCATCTTCTCATGCCCATTTCTCCGGTCTATTTCTATTCTCCCACGGCTGGAAATTGTTTTGTCAATGCCCAATAGATTGGGAAGAGACCATGATTTTTCTGAGTGGTTGTTGAGACGTTTTTCTTACCCACATGGAGCCAAGAACGTTCTGTGAAGTTGATTTTGGTCACGGGAATGTTATTCCCCATTCACCATTGTCAATTTTGGCTCCCAGGATGTTTTTCATCCATGCCCAGAACTTGCAATTGTGTTGTATGTTTCTGTTGTTTGGTCTGAACTAATTTGGAGGGGAAATGGGATCTGACTACCTTGATAAACCTAGTGTGAGAAGGAACCTCACAGACAGATCTAAGGGGTTGGTTTTCTTCTTTGCACACCTTAAACAGAACTAGAAGGGAAGGCGTAGCCTGAGGCACTGTGTAGAAGAGAAAGGGCATGATTCCTTGTGTTGGTGTGTATATGTTCTAAAGGCCAGGCTAAATCTAGTGCAGGTGTCCATAGCTCTGTGGTTGAGCTCACTAGCTTAGCAGTCAGCCTTTCCAGCTCCTTAGCAGGCTGATAAACCAAAATTTAGTTTGGCTTGGATGATTTTTGTAGTATCCTTGGCTATGTGTGAGCCTGCTAGTGTTCCTTATTCCTTGTGGGAATAATGCCCAGCTTGGGGGTGGCAGTGTTGCTGAGAGATTGATGAGCACATTGGCCTATGGTTGGGTGAAACGTTGTAGTGACATAGCTAGTTGCAAGGAAAACTTCTTCCAAGATAAGTATTTCTTGTGTGTAATCTCTACAACTGTATTTTGTTTAATGAATTATGTTGAACACGTGAATGCTTGAATGTGTAGGATTCCACTGTAGATTGCATTAGGAATCTATATATGTTATGTTCAATTCATTTCAATTTAATTATCATGTTCATGGGGCTAGTTTTCCCGAAATAGACAGCATCATAGTCGCGTTCTCTCCCTGATAGAGGGGTGGGGATGTGACAATCCTAAAGATAGTCTTATTTTCTAGTATATTTGAACTTCTCTCTCTCCCAAAAAACTGTGAACTTCACTGTTCTATTGTGTTGTTGTTGTTATAGGTATAAATTAACTGAGAGGGGGGTTGAATCAGTTAGTTAATATTTTTCACCCAAATTACTTCTTTTAACTTAGAATCAATAAACTTTATGGCAATCAATATTTGCTATGAATTCATAGTTATAAACATAAGAGCAGATAGCATAAAACATAGCATTCAATCACAACATTTAATCACACAGATATTTTCACGAGGAAACCCATAAGGGAAAAACCTCTTCTTCTTATGATGTCAAAGGCTTCAATGGTTGTACATTACTTCTTATTTGAGCACCGAATCAAAGAGGCTGCCACCTCTGAATGCAAACACCAACTTGCTGAGAGCACCAACTCTCACTGTAACCCAGCACCAACCGAGTGGAAGCACCAACTTCCAGTTTAACCCAGCACCAACGGGGTGAAGACACCAATCTTCAATTTCTACAAGCAGCCACTTGCAGACAGAGACATAAAGTCTCCCCTAGCACCTCCCTACCTCCCTTATTTTCTAGAATTTCCAATAGAATCAAAATGCAACAATACAGATATGTCTCTGCTTACCAAACCACTCTGCTCTGTTCAACATCAGCTCTCTGCTCCTCTGTTCTGTTCAACTGTTCAGCACATTCTTATGTTTCTCTACTCTGCTCATTCAGTATCAGTTTACAGCACTGATCTCTTAATACTCTGCACACCATTAATCTCCTCAAATAGCTAACTCTCACAATTGTTTCTGCTTAATATATATCTCATCTTTTGAGTTCATTTCTCTCTCTGTTTTATCGAAACAATATCCTCAAACTGTTACAGAAACGGTTCAGCTTCAACATCCTCAAACCGTTGCAGAAACGGTTCAGCTTCAACATCCTCACAAACCCTCTGTACACATCGAATGATATATATTCGAACCATCTCTCCCTTTTTTTTTGTTCCTTACTCTTCCTATTCCATCTCCTTTCGAATCATCATTGTAGGCAGTTACTAAACTATTCACAATTCAGGTTCATCATAACTGTTAATCCACCTGCTCGAATACTCTTCGAATCCTCAACTGTACAGGGCTCTTCGTATTCCTCTTCAAAGATTACACTGGTACAATGGTTCAAAGAAGCGGCGGGTGAAACGTCGGAGCTCACAAGCAACATCTCCTTCCACAACATCGGAGGTCGGAAGAGGATCTCCTTCCACAACGTTGGAGCTCACAAGCAACATCTCCTTTCAGAAGTCGGAGGGATTTTGACATCGGAAACCAAAAGCTTCACACAGCCGCAATGGCGGGAAGAAAAAGACTATGGACACATGATCCGCATCGGAAGTCGGAGCGCTTTTCACTTCGGGTGCTTAGCTAGTTTGAGAGCCGCAACGCCGGAGATCAACAGGTTATAGCCATGCGACACACATCGGAAGTCGGAGCGCTTTATACTTCAAATGCTTAACCACTTTTGGGAGCTGCAACAGCGGAAGCAAAAAGACAACAACCTCCGATCTAAAACTTTAGTTTGAATCTCAGCCGATTGAGCCATAGTTCATCGGAGGAAAATATCGGAGCTCGTTGTTTATCATTCTCCCGCAACGGTGAAAGCACAAATGACTAAAAATTCTGCAAGGCATTCAATGGCAAGGCCCCAACAGCAAATACTTTATTTCACGCTCAAAACAATTGTGAGGGTGCGCAGTTAACATTTGGTGATAACCTTTGGAAAAGTTTCCAGTTGGCATTTGACATATGGTTCCATTTTGGCATAGCTCTGTCATATATATATAATGTTATAGAGGATTTCAGATCCTTGGCATGGCGGGAATGTCTCACATATGAAACTGTTCGTACTTCGCAATTTTTGTGATATCCATTCGGTAAGTGGATTTTCCATAGACTTTAGTCTGAATCTCTAGCAGCTCCCACTGTTCGATTTTCTCCATTGATACCTGCATTCCTGCCTCTTTTTCAGTAGATTGCCACATCCATTTGACATCAGTTCCCCTTCTCTTTATAGAAGATTGCCATCAATGACAATACACTAAAACTTTAAGACTGAGCACTAGCCACCATCTACTAGTCCTGAACACACCACTCTGAAAGATATTCCAACAATCTCCCCCTTTGTCATTGATGGCAATATCTCATTCAACTAGTCACATTTCTCCCCCTTTGACATCAAGGGCAAAGGATAAACCTAGACAGATACGGTATGTCTGATGACTAGTCTCCCCCTAACAAGATGCACTAAGAAAAGGAACTGCCATTCCATGCTGTAAGCAAAAATAAGATATACAATAAACACAGACTCCCCCTAACACAATGCATGATTTACTGAGACAAGGACTGAACACCCAGCTTCTGACGCGGATATTCAAACTGAGCTATTTGTAAAGGCTTAGCAAAAATATCAGCAATCTGTTCAGTAGAAGGAATATAATGCAACAACACCGCTTGAGTAGCCACTTGTTAAAGAAAGAAATGGTACTTTATGGGAATGTGTTTAGTTTTGGAATGAAGAACAGGATTCTTGGAAACACTGATAGCACTAGTATTGTCACAGTGAATGGGAATAGGCTCATAATACTTTACATATATATTAGCAAGAGATTGAACCATCCATAAAATTTGAGTACAGCAAGTAGCAGCAGCTATGTACTCTGCTTCAGTAGTGGATAAAGAAATGGAACTTTGCTTTTTACTTAGCCAGGAAACCAAAGACTCTCCTAAGAATAATGCTCCGCCACTTGTACTTTTTCTTTCATCTACACAATTAGCCCAATCTGCATCTAAATATGTTATTAGCTGAAATTTCTGATTTTTGGGATACCACAGACCATAAGAGAGTGTACCTTTCAGGTATTTGAATATACGTTTCACAGCTAGTAGATGACTCTGTTTAGGAGCAACTTGAAACCTTCCTACCATCCCAACAGCATGCATGATATCACATCTTGATGCAGTAATATATAACAGGCTTCCTATCATAGATCTGTACATCTTTTGATCCACTTTAGGTGAAGAATCATCTTTGCTCAACTTCCAGCCACTGACCATGGGTGTACTCACAGGTGTGGAGTCTTCCATTCGAAACTTCTTTAACATCTCCTTTAGATACTTTTCTTGAGAAAGAAACATACCTCCAGGTTTCTGACATATTTGAAGACCAAGGAAATAGGACAGCTCACCAATCATTGACATTTCGAACTCAGATTTCATAGAGTTAGCAAACCACTAAACAGAAAGATTATTAGTACAGCCAAAGATGATATCATCAACATAAACCAATACAATCAGTAAGTCATCACCTTCAGTTTTGACATATAAATTGTTGTCCACAGAACCTCTCTTGAATCCTTTGTCTTGTAGATATTTGTCCAGTCTGGCATACCAGGCTCTAGGTGCTTGCTTCAACCCATACAAAGCCTTTTTCAGCTTGCATACATAGTCAGATTTATCTATGAGTGAAAATCCTTCAGGTTGCTCCACATACACTTCTTCTTCTAAATTTCCATTGAGAAATGCTGACTTGACATCCATCTGGTATACTCTAAATAATTTGTAACAAGCATAGGATAGAAACATTCTGATAGCATCCATTCTTGCCACTGGAGCAAATGTTTCATCGAAGTCTTGTCCTTCAATCTAAGCATAACCTTTGCAAACTAGTCTCGCTTTATTCCTTACAATCTGTCCCTGTTCATTTAATTTATTCTTATATACCCATTTGGATCCAATCACATTCTTGTCTGATGGCCCAGGAACAAGTTCCCAAGTGCTATTCTTTTCAATTTGGTCCAGCTCTTCATTCATGGCTACTACCCAGTCTTTGTCTTTGTTGGCTTCATTAAAACATTGGGGATCAATTGTAGAGAGAAGAGCAATATGAGACTGTTTAGATTCCTGCAAAATCTTCCTTCTAGCCTGAACACCTTTACTCTCATCACCAATGATTTGGCTTTCAAGGTGATTTTTTCTAATCATTCTGGAAGAAAATTGTACAGTGTGTTGTTCAGGTTTAGCTTTCTCATACTTTGATGATTCATATTCTTCCTTCTGGGATTCTGGGACCTGTTCTTCTTTCTCTTCATTTGTATCTTCCAAACATGAATCTTCATCATTCCTTTGACTGATATTTCCATGACAATCTTCATCGACTTTCACATCTATACAATCTACTATTTTACGCAGCCTCTTGTTATAATACCTATAGCCTTTGCTTTCTGTAGCATATCCTAAAAATATTCCTTCATCTACTCTGTCATCATACTTGCCCAAATTTTGATCATTATTCTTGATATAGCATTTACTCCCAAAAACTCTGAAATGTTTAATGGTTGCAGGTCTTCCAAACCATAAATGCTATGGTTTTTTGTCACTGTTTGGTCTCAAATGAGATTTGTTAAGAATGTGCACAGCTGTATGGATAGCTTCCACCCAGAAGCCTTGAGAAATATCCTTTTCCTTCATCATTGATCTGGCCATCTATTGGACTGTTCTGTTTTTTCTTTCTACCACTCCATTTTGCTGAGGAGTTCTAGCCATTGTATATTCTTTCCTGATGCCATGCTCATCACAGAATTATTTAAACTGTCTTGAACTAAACTCTCCTCCTCTGTCAGATCTGATAGCTTTAATCTTTCTTCCAGTCTGATTTTCAATCAGGGCTTTAAATATCTTGAATTTAGCAAATTCTTCAAACTTCTCTTTAAGGAATGCAACCCATGTTAGTCTAGAATAGTCATCAATTACGAGCATGAAATAGTTCTCCTTACCTGTACCTTCTTTCCTAGATGGGCCACACAGATCCAGATGGACTAGTTGAAGAGGCTTATTTGTGGAGGGAACATTCTTTGACTTAAACTGTGTTCTGGTTAACTTCCCCGTCTGACAAGGTTTACACACTTCATCACGTGGTTTAGATATTTTTGGAAAGTCCCTTACTGCTGCTCTGTTTTTGAGTTTTATTAAATGATCAAAATGTAGATGTCCCAGTCTTCTGTGCCACATCCAGCTTTCATCATATTTGCTGAGATAACACTCTTCTTTTTCTTCTTTTAAAATGTAAACATTATTCTCAGCTCTTATTCCTTTGGCAACCAGTTTTCCTGAGGAAACATTTTTAATTTTACAATATTTAGTAGTGAACAAGACTTCACACTCTTTGTCACACATTTGACTCACACTGAGAAGGTTGTGCTTCAACCCATCTACAAATAACACATCTTGATCCTTTCCTTTACCATTGCTAAGAATAACTATTCCCTTGCCTCTGATCTTTCCTGGTGCATCATTTCCAAATGTTACGTTCCCAGATTTCTACTCTGATATAGAAATAAACTTCTCTTTATCTCCTGACATATGTTTTGAACATCCACTATCAATGTACCAAGGATTCTTTTGTTTCTGAACTAAGAGCATGAGATTACAATGAGAACTCTCTTTCTTCCTCCATACATTTCGTTCAGCTATATATTTCATTTTTGGTTCTGTTTTGTTCTCCTTCAAGTTACATTCTATAGCTTTATGCCCAAAGTTGTGACATATGTAACATTATGTTTCGTTGTATAGAAGATCAAATGGGTTAGTATTTCTGTTTTGCGTTCTTCTTTTAACAGCTGATTGAGATACATGACCCATATGATTATACGTTGATTGATGTGTCATCTATTTGTTATTTGACATCCTTCTCTGAATGTTTCTGAAATTGTAAAAACAATTGGTAGCTCTGTGCCCAAATTTAGAACAACAGAAACAATAACCATTGAAGAAATTAACATACCTAACTCTTGGTGGATTTCTAGAAGAGTAATGTATTGAGTTATGATGCTCATAATTGTAATTCTGATCTGCATACTTGATTCTGTTATATGGCTCTTTTTCATGAACTCCTGACTGTACCGATTTGCTATTAAATTAGATTGGCATTCTCTTGCTTTTTATCACTCTTTGATCGATTTTCATTATTGTCTTTACATGCTTCAACATTTATTATTCTGGGGATTTCTTCCTGCTTGCTGTTCTGAAAATTAATCAAGTTTGATGATTCTTTGCTTTCTGAATCACTGCTACTTGCACCTTGACCATAGCCTAGACCAAACTTAATATGAGGTGACCTCTGTCTGTTTAGAATGTTATTTAGCTCTTCTGAAGCTTTGATACTAGAGATATTCTGAGGATATAAGGCTTGAAATTTTTCTAAATCCTTCTTAACCATTACTACTTCTTTCTCTAGATGTTCACATCTGGCTTTACTTTCATCTAGCTGTTGTTTTAGAGTCTCTTCAATTTTCTTTGCCTCTTCCAACTCTAGCTTTATTAGAGAGATGTCTTTTCCATTGGTTTCATACTAGATTAATAGTTGTTTTTGTTTTGTTTTCTTTATTCTTAGTCTATCAATCTCCTCTAGAGAACTCATCAACTCTCCCTCCATGTCCACAATGGAATCTTCATCATTCATCTCTGTACAGCTCATCTCTAGATCCTCTATAGCCATAAGCATGAAATCATTCTCTTTGTTTTCATGGGAGGATTCACTTTCTGAAGTTTCTGTGGATTCATCATCATCATTCACATGTAGACTTTTATTCTTGTACTTGTTTTCTTTACTATACCTCTTCTTTAGAAATTTCTCTTCATCTGCAGAACTCTGCTCTTTCCTTATATGAGGCAATTTAGCAGCAAAGTTTCCTATTTTACCATAGTTAAAACATTTGAAAGGCAGTTTTCCTTTGTATTTCCCTGACCCCATTTTCATTCTTCTCACAAATTTTTCTTCTATTTCATCTGCATCCGCCTCTGTACTCTTTTCAGCTTTAAAAGAGGCTTCTCTGGATGGGTTTTGGTCTTTACTAATCCTCATTTCATAGGCTGTCAAAATTCCTAGTAATTGGTCAAGAGATAACGTTTTAAGATCACTTATTTCTTCTATAGCTGAGACTTTAGGGTTGAATCTGTCAGGCAGAGATCTTGGGATTTTATGAACAAGGAAGGTATCATCATCACTTATTTTTTCACTAAGAGCTCTCATAGCATTTACTAACTCATCAACTCTCAGGAAAAATTTACTAATACTTTCATCTTCATTCATTTTCAGTTGTTCAAATCTTAGCCTATGAGTCTGCAACTTGGCATCTTTAACTTTCTCATTTCCTTCATAGCTGCTAATAAGCTTATCCCACATTTCTTTGGCAGAATCAAGATGCATTACTTTTACAAATTCAGTTTCAGCAAGACAACTCAGAATAGCATTCATTGCTTTTGCATTGAAAGTAAACTCTAGCTTATCATCTTTGGATGCTAGCAAAACAGGTTTTGCATACCCAGTCTCTACTACTTCCCAAACATCAGCACCTAGGGACATTAAGTATGTTCTCATCCTAACCTTCCAAAAAGAAAAAATTTTACCATCAAATATGGGTGCTTTGTTTATTGATCCATCTTGACTAGCCATTTTAACACTTCAGGATCTACCTTAACCAAAAGGAACGTTGCTCTGATACCAATTGTTACAGGTATAAATTAACTGAGAGGGGGGGTGAATCAGTTAGTTAAGATTTTTCACCCTAATTACTTCTTTTAACTTAGAATCAATAAACTTTATGGCAGCCAATCTTTGCTATGAATTCAGATTTATAAACATAAGAGCAGATAGCATAAAACACAGCATTCAATCACAACATTTAATCACACAGATATTTTCACGAGGAAACCCATAAGGGAAAAACATCTTCTTCTTATGATGTCAAAGGCTTCAATGGTTGTACATTACTTCTTATTTGAGCACCGACTCAAAGAGGCTGCAACCTCTGAATGCAAGCACCAACTTGCTGAGAGCACCAACTCTCACTGTAACCCAGCACCAACCGGGTGGAAGCACCAACTTCCAATTTAACCCAGTACCAACCGGGTGAAGACACCAATCTTCAATTTCTACAAGCACCCACTTGCAGACAGAGACATAAAGTCTCCCCTAGCACCTCCCTACCTCCCTTATTTGCTAGACTTTCCAATAGAATCAAAATGCAACAATACAGATATGTCTCTGCTTACCAAACCACTCTGCTCTGTTCAACATCGGCTCTCTGCTCCTCTGTTCTGTTCAACTGTTCAGCACATTCTTCTGTTTCTCTGCTCTCCTGCTCTGCTCATTCACTATCAGTTTACAGCACTGATCTCTTAATACTCTGCACACCATTACTCTCCTCAAACAGCTAACTCTCACAACTGTTTCTGCTCAATATATATCTCATCTTCTGAGTCCATTTCTCTCTCTGTTTTATCGAAACAATATCCTCAAACCGTTACAGAAACGGTTCAGCTTCAACATCCTCAAACCATTGTAGAAACGGTTCAGCTTCAACATCCTCATGAACCCTCTGTACACATCAAATGATATATATTCGAACCATCTCTCCCTTTTTTTTTTGTTCCTTACTCTTCCTATTCCATCTCCTTTCGAATCATCATTGCAGGAAATTACTAAACGATTCACAATTTAGGTTCATCATAACTATTAATCCACTTGCTCAAATACTCTTTGAATCCTCAACTGTACAGGGCTCTTCGTATTCCTCTTCAAAGATTACACTAGTACAATGGTTCAAAGAAGCGGCGTGTGAAACGTCAGAGCTCACAAGAAACATCTCCTTCCACAACATCGGAGGTCGAAAGAGGATCTCCTTCTGCAACGTCGGAGCTCGCAAGAAACATCTCCTTTCGGAAGTCGGAGGCATTTTGACATCAAAAGCCAAAAGCTTCGCATAGCTGCAACGGCAGGAAGAAAAAGACTATGGACACGCGATCCGCATCAGAAGTCGGAGCGCTTTTCACTTCGGGTGCTTAGCTGGTTTGAGAGCCGCAACGGCGGAGATCAACAGGTTATAGCCATGCGACACACATCAAAAGTCAGAGCGCTTTATACTTCAGATGCTTAACCAATTTGGGAGCCGCAACAGCGGAAGCAAAAAGACAACAACCTCTGATCTAAAACTTTAGTCTGAATCGCAGCCGATTGAGCCAGATTTCATCGGAGGAAAATATCGGAGCTCATTGTTTATCATTCTCCCACAACAGCAGAAGCACAAATGACTAAAACTTCCGCAAGGCGTTCGATGGCAAGGCCCCAACAGCAAATACTTTATTGCACACTCAAAACAATTGTGAGGGTGCGCGGTTAACATTTGGTGATAACCTTTGGCGGAGTTTCCAGTTGGCATTTGACATATGGTTCCGTTTTGGCACAGCTCTGTCATATATATATAACGTAGTTCAAATCCTTGGCATGGAGGGAATGTCTCACATATGAAACTGTTCATACTTCACTTTGTGATATCCATTCAGTAAATGGATTTTCCATAGACTTTATTCTGAATCTCTAGCACCTCCCACTATTCTATTTTCTCCATTGATACCTGCGTGCCTGCCTCTTTTTCAGTAGATTGCCACATCCATTTGACATCAGTTCCCCTTCTCTTTATAGAAGATTGCCATCAATGACAATACACTAAAACTTTAAGACTGAGCACTAGCCACCATCTACTAGTCCTGAACACACCACTCTAAAATATATTCCAACAGTTGTTATGTTGTTGCTATGTTATCACTATAATAATGAGGAGGGGCGCCTCCTATTTATACTGTTTTCCCATTTAGAATTTAACTGGGGACTCCTTCACTTGGGGGAGCAATATAATTTTATATTTCATAATTTTATTTTATTTCTTTTATTGTTGGATTTTTACCCCAAGGATTACATTGTTCTTTCTAGGGTTTTTATGAATGATTACAACAAGCTCAAGTCGCGAAGGAGGACAATAAGAATAGCTTCTGAAGTTGCACAAACTCCTACACTCCCTCTCAACAAGGAAGGTATTTTTCGGTCTTCATCAACATCATGATCATCTGGGTTTCATATGTACATCTATATTGTCTCTATCATCTCTAAATGTATTGAAGGTTGTGTTTATGAATTTGTTCTATCCGGATGTCTGAGAGAAAAGCTCTTGCTACCTATCCATATCTACTGCCGATGGAATAATTCCATGCTTGGCTAGAGATCCTGAATGAGAAATTGTGTATGACCATCTACTACTTGTTCGTCTCATTTGTGGATGGGGTAATCCCATACTTGGCTAAGAACCTAAACGAGTAAATGTGCACGACCATCTACTTCCTATTTGTATCATCTGCCGATGGGTTACTCCCATAATTGGATGAGAACCTGAACAAGTAAATGTGCACAACCATCTACTTCCTATTCATCTCATCTATCGATGGGTTACTCCCATACCTGGTTGAGAACCTGAAGGAGTAGAGGTCTTTGTGCAATTACATGACCATCTGCTACCTGTCTGAATCATCTGTCGATGGGAATTTTCCCATACCTAGATGAGCACCAGGATGAGCACTGGCACCTATGTGAACCTGTTCATCTACTACCTATCCATCTCATCTATCGATGGGTTTTCTTGCATAACTGTCTAAGAAATTGGATGAGAAGAGGTACCTGGGAAAAAGTATGGTAAATGTCTCTCAATCATCTCTCCCTCTAAAGGAGGCATATGTTCTCTTCTACTACAAATCTCTCGCAAAAGTATTCAAGATTCATGCTGGGAAGAGGATTGGTTTGAACATCTGTAGGATGGTTGTCTGTCAAAATATACTAGAGCTCGACCACACCTTTCTGTACCATATCATGTATGCAGTGATAATGAATCTCTATGTGCTTTGACCTGTTGTGAAATACAATATTCATTGACATCTGCACAAAAATATGGTTATCAAGGTGAATCATGGTTGGCTATGGAATATAGCCAAACAATCCAACAAGAAGTTTACAAATCCAAACTGCTTCTCGGGATGCTTGAAATAGAAGCCATATACTCAACCTCTGTAGTACTGAGAGCTACTGAGTTACGCTTCCTATTGTACTAGGAAATTACTATAGAACCCAAACTGAAACAACATCTTGATGTTCTCTTCCTATATATAGTGAATCTGAACCAAACTGATGTTGTAAACCCTTGCAATCTGAAGTCACAATATGAATTATATCGTAGATCATATCCCACAGTTCCACATAAGTATCTGAGCACATGTTTTGCAGCAGTCCAGTGAATCTGCCTTGGTTCGCACATGAACTGTCTAAGGGAATTCACAGCAAAAATATATTTGGCCCAATGTTTGTCATATACATCAAGAAGCCAATCATCTAGTGATACTTAGTGGGATCGATTAAACTTGAATTTGAAGCAAAATATCTTAGCTTCTTCAAATTGCATCCATTGGAGTATCTATCAACTTGTAGTCCAACATTCCGAATTCCTTTAGCATATTCATGGTGTATTTTCCTTGACCTAGGAAAATCTTCTTCTTCCTTTATCATACTTCTAATCTCAATAAGTAATGTATCAACAATGTCTTTGAGAAAGGTCGTGTTGACATCCATCTAACACAACTTCCATCCCATTGCTGAATTAATAGAAATGATCGATTTGATGGAAGTATATTGAGCCACATGAGAAAATTCCTCATCATAATCTACTCCCTCTTTCTAAGAGAACCCCCTGGAAAAAAAATTGGCCTTGTATTTTTCAGTTCTCTCATCAGCTCCATGTAGAGTTTCATGCTCCTCAGCATTCTGCAAAATCTGATGTGCCCATCTAGGTCTTTTTTGGCTTACTTCCATATCTATGGGAGCATCATCTAGCTCAACAAGATCAATGTGACTAATTAGTTTATTCATTTCTTCATACTCCCTCTTAATGTTCGAAGGGGGAAATGGTCTCATCTCTTGATCATCATTGATCTCCATAAGTGATCCTTCTTCCTTTTTGGATAGTCGTTTCTTCTTCAAAGGTTACATGCCTACTGGCTTCGATTTGCCTCAATCTTGGGATCTGTATTTTGTAAGCCTTTGAATATTTGCAATATCCCATGAATGTTCCCTTCTTGCTTGAATTTTCTAACTTGGGCACATGAATGTAGACTAGAAATTAATTATTCATCCTAGTGATGACCAGGTTCATCAAGGATCCTTCAATTATCTTATTTGAGTCACGACAGCAATGTCATCGGGTTTCTATCATATCTAATAGATTAGAATCCGTGTCTTTGAGGGATAACTCCCTCTATATTTTAGAAGTCGGTTGAGTTAATCTTGTTGAAGAAGCAGATAGACCGACATTCGTAGAATCTTTTCGCTTCTGATCACCAAATATCTGCATGAGATCATTATGGTTATGAGAGTCATAATACATGCTTCTAGAGGATTTATGGTTCCTTTCCATCGGTATATCAATGGGATTACTTGTCCTTGTAGATCATGGAATTCCCTACAAGTCAAATTCCATCATATGGTTAGTAATATTTCATAATCAATGTATTAACGAAATAATGTAGGAAATATTGTAGTCAATGCTTTGACACAACACAGGTAAGGCCATTATCCGAATGATTATGGTCTCCATTATAGCATACCGGTAAGAGTGTGTACTACTATAGTATGGTATAAAGGATTCGTCATCCTAGATGGGTTGTGCAGCATGACATGTAATTTTACTACCTAAATTTAGAAATGTAGATCTGCGTAAAACATTTAAAAAACAACCAGATCTAGTCTACTAGAGCATGTAAAATCAAATACTTATCTTTTCTAGTTTTGTGAGTGGGCTCCCACTATTAGAGTCCACTGATTCTCCATTTTCTTGCTTGGAAATCATCAAAGTCTAGATATTCATATCATTTCCTAGAAGAAGAACTCCGAATGATCATCCTTCCATGGCTCCTTATGAGGAGGGTATTCTTCTACATCAGTAGTTGAAGCTTCATGCTTCATTTTGATTGAACTTCGATAGCTACTGGCATAATGACTGTATTTCTTGCACTTGTAGCATTGTATCTGAGATAAATCCTTCTTCTCTTGTTTCTTTTGATCTGGGGGAGGACATGATATATTATATTGATCCTTATGATTGAAGGACTTCCTTCCCCTTCCCTTTCCTTTCTTGGCATGAGATATGAACATTTGGTTCTCCTCAGGATGAGTGCCATGAATTCTTTGGCGTGTTGTGATTCTTGTTTCTTCCTGAGTGCATTCTAACCATAGCTTATCAAATTTGGGAAACTTGGTTCAACCACTTATAGTTTGGATAAAATACTCCCAATATGGTGGGAGACCATTTAAGGTGGTCATAACGGGATCCTTTTCTTCAATATTGTCCCCACTGGACTTTATCTTGTCCCAGAGTTCGGTGATCCTCATGAAATATGATGCAATATTCTTGAACTTCATCATATTCATATTTGATAGTTTATTTCTCAATTCAAGTCACATTGATATTACTATGTTCAAATAGCTTCTTTAAGGTTTTGAACATTTTCCTCGTTGTCACCTTTTCTAAGATCTAAGGAACCAAGTGGTCTCTAAGTAATTCCACCAAAATCCTTCTTGCTGTGGCATCATCCTTCCTCTAGTGAGGTTTGTCTTCCTTGGCTTCTGGTTCTGGGACCTTTTCAATTACACACTATAATAGGTCATTTTCTTCTAGTAGGAGAAGAACCCTAGACTTCCAAGGGATGAATTTGGAAGCTCCTTCCAAATGATCTTCAACCTTCATGTTGATCATCTTGATTGTAGATCTAGATCTGAAACCCTAGCAGAGACTAGCTCAAAAATGAAGGTTGGATTTTTCGAAAATTAACTCCACAGATAAATTCACCCTAGAGAGGCGAGTTGAGAGAAGGTAGATTCGAGCCAAAACTCTGGAGGGAGTAGGTAAAAAACTAAAACCCTAATTTATGTTGCAGTTGCAGAATTAGGTCAAAATTGAAAATTCTCAGAATTGAATTTTGTCTTCACCAAAAGATGTGCCCTCCTTAGAGAGAGATTCCCAAGGCTCTTTTTCTTCCAAAATGTTGAGCAAATACCTTGAAATATGAAACCTTATTTTAGACAAGTTGTCGATAGAGTTATGGCAATGTATTCTTCTAGCACTGCTATGATACCATGTTAGATTTTCATAAGATTATAGCAGTATATATTAATTGTATTTATCAATAGGATCACTAGAATATAGACATAGCACAGAACAATAACACGAGTATTTTTATCTTGGGAAACCCAAATGAGAGAAAACCCAACAACCTTTGTCTAGAGATGATAATTCTGAGATCATAGTACAATGAAGAAGAAAGAGAAAATATGGAAAATCTTTCTAAAGATAGAAACTGTGAAGACAGCCTTCTTCTGCATTATATGTTAACTTCTCTCTCTCCCTGAAAACTGCAAACTTCATTGTGTTGTTGTGTTGTTGTTGCATTGCTACTATGTTGTTGCTATAATAATGAGGGGAGCCTCCTATTTATATTGTTTTCCCACTCAGAATTTAACTAGGGCTGACTTCACTTGGGGGAGCAATATAATTTTATATTTCATAATTTATTTTATTTCTTTTATTGTTGGCTTTTCATCCCAAGGCTTACATTGTTCATTCTAGGGTTTGTATGAATGATTACAACAAGTTCAACTCCCGAAGGAGGACAATAAGAATAGCTTCTAAAGTTGAACAAACTCCAACAATTCATGTTGTTGGATTTCACATGTAAGCTTCAACCCAAATTGATTGTAACTATGAAAGAAGAAGAGATATTTCTGCTAATGGGAAAAGGGTGAACAACCATATACATTAAAAATGGAAGATCATAAGAAGTTCCCTTCCATGGATAAGGAATTGTTGCAATCCATTACGAAGATCCAGAAAAATCTTAGAGAAATGATCAAACTGCAAAAGCAGCAGTATGAGATGAACCTTAAATTTTTGCGGGACTCTATTAGTCAGCAAAATGAAGTAAAAGATATCTTGGTATCCATCATAAATGGAAAGGACATCGATCCTCCAAAGAGACAATCACTCGATTGTTCAGTAAAGAAACGATCAATACCAGATATGGATGATCTTGAGAATCATAAGAAAGTGAAATATTGGAAAAATTAAGGAAATCACTACCTCAACAATATCCCAACAAGAAAGAATAAGAAATATGGAATCCACAAATTTTTCAAACCTTCAAGCTAGTTGGAAAGTAAAGAAGAATAAATAAATGTTGAAATGAAAAATCCACATGTTGAGTTGAAAGGTCAAGCCGACAAGAGCAGCATGAAGAGGTTCGATGGACTTGGCTTGGAAAATCGAAATTGAATGATGCAAGATAGGAAATATACTTGCATTATTTTGTGAATTTTGAAATATGTAACACCCCTAAAATGTGACACACCTAGAAGGATGCTAAATTTTGTTGGAGGTTGTAAGTTGTATTCTGGGAGAGGTATGTGCAACAAGAGGGAGAAAAAAGTTATTACTAGTCTATGAGAACATGGAACAATGCCTAATGCAGTTATAGGAAGGAGTAATAAGCAGAAGGGAATTGTGGAGGTTACACAAGAGGAAGGGAGTCTCTATAGTAATGAATTTACAGAGTTAAACGTATTTGCTACACAAGATGTGTTGAAGCACCATGAAGAAGAAAAATTATTGTTGAGTGTGGTTTGTTGAATGTGGGTGTAGAGTGCATAGTGTGTTGGATCAAGAGTGCAGTGCAACACATCCCAGAGCATGCATCTAGAAAGCTAAGTTGTTTTGTCAATTGGTACCTTTGGTTTACTAAGAAAACATGCACAAAACCCGATTGAGATTCCTATTTTTTTACTATGTGCAATGGAATTGGGTTGATGGGAATCCTATGAACCCAAACATGAACTTCAAGCCTTTAGTCAATATTGAACCATTTTGGGTTTTTCCTCTGGTTTTACCAGTGAAATGGAAAATGGTTCATGAAATTAACTTGGTGGAATTCTAAGCACAAAGGACAGTGATAGTCATCAATATTGTTCCTGCAGAATGAAGCTAAGGAAGTGAATTGTAGATCTTGACATGGATTTGGTTGTGAGCCAGTAAATCCTAATTATCAAGTGAGAAATCCCAAGAAAACTTGGGTTAGTGAGTATCTAGTGGTCAATATATGAGTCTCATCTAGGAGTGGAGTTATGCTGAGTGGTTTATGAGAAGAACTATATTTGGTTGGGTGGATCATGGATGCCACGAAGCTAGTTTCCAAACAATTTAATCTTAGATAAGTGTATACAACTTGATGTCAAATCTTAATGAATGTTATAATTTTTTATGGATCAATTATGTATACTTTTCTGTATGAATACAACCTAAATTATAAATGTTTGTTGCTTGACAAATTCAAGAGTTTGTATAACTAATTGTTCATGATGTTGGTTATTAATGTAGTTAAGTGATTTATTCCTTAGTTGGACATTAACAGAAAATCCAATAGGTTCCAAAGGTTGTTGTTTATTCCTTCTATGAATGAAGGTAAATGCATGAGTTATACCTGATTTGGACATTTGTGGAGAGTCAATAAATTCCATAGGTTTTTATGTCCTAGTATTGTTTAACTGTTAAATAATTATATAGACATTGGAAGCCAATCCAATGGGTTCCAAAGTATGAAATTAATTTTATCCATGATGGAATGGTTAATTATGTATGTCATTCTAGTTTCATAGCTTATTAAGCAAAGTGTAAAATAATGTAATGGATACCTAACTTCTTCTGAGAACTATATAAGGTTTGCATGTTTGGGATTGAATTCCTTTAGGCTTGGAACTAAAGGATAAAGGAATTGTTCCTTATTTATATTGTGTATACCTTATTTAGGATGAAGGATTTTAAGATTTTCCAATTTCCCAATGTTCCCTAGTATTTAATTGTTATAGCTATAATAGTTTGTTAAGCGGTTATGAACAATAATGCTTTGTTGAATTTTGTTATTAATTTTTATTGGAATGGAACTTGATGTTTGGAGAGGTTAAATATATTTCCATCCTTATTGTGGTTGTGGATTAATATTGCTAATTCTCATTGTGTTTCCTTGGTTTATTTCTTAAACATGTGAATGAAACCCTTACTTGAATTGGACTAGTTTGATGCTTAGGGGAAACATGGTGTTGCTTTTTTATCCTGTTGTGAGTTTTGCCTTGATTTTATTTCAGTTACCCTTATGTTTTTGTGTCAGTATGTGAGCTTGAAACATGCTAGTGGGAAAGAATTTAAGTGCCAATTCATCGCAGAAATCCTTAGTCCACTTAGGTTTTTTTTCCTTAGCCATTTTATTGAAAAATGGCTATGTGTTGGTCTGTTAAATTGGATTAATCATGAGCATTGATTACCATTTCTATGATCAATCACAAAAATTGATTATAGTGTCGATGATCTGGTGTTGACTCCCGACTTCTAACATGTTGATGTCGAAAATCAAAAGTTGAGAGTGCTTTTTATAATATTGTTAAGTTGGTGTCAACTCTCGACTTCAGATGTGCTGACATATGGGAATCAGAAGTTGAGAGTGGTTTTTGTAACCTTTGTATGTTGATTCCTATTCCTAAATTCCTACATGTCGACGTCGAAAACCAGAATTCGATATTGTTCATTCTTTTTTCTTTTGTTCATGTCAACTCCTGACTTTTGACATGTTGACGACAAGAATCGAAATTCAAGAGTGTTCATTTAAATGTTGTCTTGTTCATGACGACTCCCAACTTTCGACGTGCCGAATTCAAGAATCAAAATTCAATCATACCTTGTATTAAGACAATCATACCTTGTATTAAATACACTATCCAACTATATACCAATATAAAGGTAAATTCCAATTGGTCTACATTGAAAATCACCTTTTTCCACGCCATTTTTCTTGTCGAGTTCCCATCCATCAATATTTTTTTTCAAGAAGAAAAAGAGAAGTTCCGTAATATTCCAGAGAATCAAATGTAACAATTACACTTCCATGATACCGTGTATCATACTTTGTCAAGATATTACAGAAAGAGGCCTCCACAAATAAGAAATGCACAGTCCAAATAAAAAAAGGATCCTGCTACCAAAGCACAAAAGGGTACAATAGAAACCTCAAACAACTCAAGTACGTGAAAGAAATATCTCATAAAAATTGTTCCACATTGCCCATAGGGAGCAGACAATGAGCCCTGATGGCATATCCAAAGGAAGCACACAAGGGGTAAAGAGAAATGCCCTCATACTAAGGCACACAAAATACCATGAAATTTGCTCAGCCAAAGAAGCCATGACAAAAAAACCAAAGGCTTAAAAGCAAAACTCAAATATTTCCTAAAAAAGATGAGCAAGCCACTGAAAAAACTGCAATATGTTATAAGCATACTTTAAAAATACAGTAAGGATCCAGTTGCAATAGCCTCTCCTTCCAAGATCTCAATGAAGGAGAGTGTTCCCTTCTCAAGGGATAATGCTTACTTTTATAAACCACCAACACTCATATTGTGCTCCCTATAAATGTGTTGAAAGTTTATAGAGATAAAAGAGGCCTTGACCTCATAAATACGGGCACACCAACGTTCTAGGTCCAATACTACTATACACGCCATAGAGTTTTCCATGTTTATGATGACCTGAGAGTCCCAAAATATAGATATTACAGGAAGACCAATAGTAGCCACAAAAAACAACAGGGACCATAGGGCAATCAATTCATCCCTTGTATTGGTGTTAACACCGCAACCCATCTTGACATGAAAGTAATGTGAAGGACTGATAAGAAGAGTAAAACTTGCACCCCCAATATTAGATACAACTACATCATCAAAGAACACATAAGGATAAGAAACCAAAGGAGCTGATACAATATCTTGATGAGCAGTTTTTGCACCTGCTACAGGATAAGCATTAACGAGATTCAATATCATGTGACATACAGAGCCGAAAATTGGTTCTTGATCTTCAAAATTTTAAAGATTGCGAGTTTTCAAAATAATCCGGATGTAGAAAAGAGGAAAATAAATTTGGTTATGAACTTTCTTGGTCAATCAATTTAAATTTTCCAATAATGAGGGATCCTTCCAAATAATATCCATCCTAAACTGAGAGGCTAGGGTGGCTCTCGCATTCTATGTAAAGGAGCAAGAAACAAATAAATGATCCATCAATTAATTATCCACTTTGTATAAACAACAACATCTTGGGAAAAACCATCCCATGCCTTTAAAATTATCCAAAGTACATATGTGTTTCTCAACACATAACCAGCTAAAGCACTTTAGTTTCAGAGGAATATGCCATTTCCAAAGCTGTTTGAAATGCCAGCCAAATAATTTCTCAGAGAAAGTATTTGCAATAAGATCATATGCCAAATGTGTAGAAACTTCATCATTTTTTGTATTATGCATCCAGAGAATATCGTCCTTTTGTGCAGTGAGTCTAATTCCCCCATGGGATAGACCATAAATATAACGTGTCCATTCCTCCTTCCAAATCTCGTCGATATCGAGGTCCTCCATAGTCAACCAGTAGGATGAGGTGGAAAACTCACCAAAATTGTGAGCCTGGCAGAGGGTATAGATGCCATAGTCATTTAGACAAGCTCGAAGATCATTAGATAGAACATAAGTCAATTTCAAACCTGAAATAGGATCGATTCCCATCTTGATATAGGCACCATCTCTACCTCTCCAACCCAACATACGACTGATCCATGGGAGAACTCAGATGAATCCATTCCAAATTAGTGAGGTATTTTGTACAGAGAACAAATTCTGACGATGCAAACAATCAATGGACAATTTTTTGATATATTTGACATGAATCACTTGGTTCCAAAGACCTTTACTCTTAAGAACATTCCACAATATCTCGAGTCTAAGTGATATGCTAAAACACTCAAAAAAAATTATATTCCATCCCCCGATGTAGAAAGGTCTTGCGAGAGTTTTCTAATCAACTAAGTGTGTATTGTGCTTGTTTACAATACCTCCCCAAAGGAAACTAAAGATACATTGCCTTAATCTATTCAAGATGGATTTTGGAATCCTTCAAGGGAGAACCAAGATAACGGGATCCTAGTTAAGGGTGACCTGATCAATATTATTATGCCCCTCATAGATAAAAGTCTGTAAGTCCAATGAGTGAGATTACTTTCAAAAAAATTTATGATGCTTTTCCAATACTTTAATCTATACCCTGATGGTTTAATCCTAAAGCCCAAATATTTAAATCCATAGTCAATATGTTCCATATTATATGGAAGAATAGAACTCATGTTGTTGCTTACCTCCTCTTTCAAGTTATTAATGATAAAAGAGAATTTATCCCAACATATACTCATTCCAGAATCCGAGTAGAAGAGATTCAATACATCTTTATAATCCTCCCATTCCTCCGAGGTACCACTTCCAAATAGTACAACACCATCCACAAAGAGTAAGTGGGTTAAGGAAATAGCTGACAAAAGTCGAATACCTTGAATTTTACCTACACACTTTACTTCCCCAATAAGTCGACTAAGCCCTTCAGTCACTAGCATGAGGAGGAGAGGAGACAAAGGCAACCCCTGTCAAATTCCCCTTCCAGCATTAAAAAAACCCGAAGGTGAACCATTTATAAGAGCATAGAAGTTTGTTGAAGACACACATCCCATGATCCAATTTACTGTCTCCAAGGGAAAACCAATCTAAAGGAGAATAAGATACAAGAAGGCCCAATTAACTCTATCAAAGGATTTAATGAGGTCTATTTTAAGGACAATAGCTTCCAACTTTTTTTTTTAATAGTATATAAAATTTCATGAGTAATGCCAACTGGTTCCAGAATTTGCTTGTTCTTCAGAAATCCAAACTACTCAATAGAAATAACCCTAGCAAGTATGGGCTTTATTCTCTTGGGGATGATTTTGGAAATTAGTTTATAAATTAGGTTGGAGAGAGAGATAGGCCAAAAATACACAAAGTATTTTGGTTTATCACATTTAGGAATGAGGGTTAGAAAGGTAGATTTTATAGCTCTCTGAACCTTACCTTCTTTCTGAGATTGCTCGACAGCCTTCAACAATTCATTCTTAACCAAATCAAAGAAGTGTATGAATAATTCCACCAACCAACCTCAAGCCCAGGACTTATATCCTTCTTTAATCTCTTTAGTGTAGTTTCTACTTCCATCATCGAAACCTCAATAGCCATGAAAGTCGAGTCTTCAGTAGAGAGGAAAGTACGGAAGTGCTTAATAACATGTAATTGGTCAGATATGGGAGCTCTACCATCATCCTAAAAAAGAGAAGAGAAGTGTTCTTCCCCCGGTAACTTTAGTTGATCAATATTTCTAACATAGTTGCTAGCACCATCCAAAAGTTCCCAAATAGTATTGATTTTTCGTCATGTCAAGGAAAAACTGTGGAAAATTTTAGTGTTTGCATCTCCTTGCTTAATCCATATCTCCTGGATTTTTAGTCTCCACATAAACACCTCATGGGCCAAAATATTTTTTTTTAGACTCTTAATGGAAACCAACATAAGGTTTTATTTTGGCCAAAATGCATCCTATTTAAAAAAAGACCATAATATTCCAGGAATTGTTCGTATTTTTGGCATAAAGTTTTTCTCATAACTCGAAATTGGATGAACTTTGGACCATTAGAAAGGTCTTGAAATTCTATACAACCTTTTTGTTTTGATTTTTTCCTAATACCTTGCCATTTTTTAGGATTGGGAGTTTTAGTAACAAAGAATATTTTAAAAGATGCTTTTTTAAGCATCTTTTAAAAGATAATTAGCTACTAAAACGTTTGCCCCTGACAAACGGTAAGCTATTAGGAAAAATTTAAAATAGAAAAATTGTATAGAATTTCAAGGCCTTTCCAATGGTTTGAATTTTGCCCAATGTCGAGTTACGAGCAAAACGTTATGCCCAAAATATGAAAGATTCCAGGAATATTTTCACTTTTTGTTAAATAGGATACATTATAGAAGAGGGTAGAATGTTATGAATTTTTGTGCTTCTATCTCAAGAAGCATACCCGAAGGGAAAAAAGAGTAGAGATGTTGCAATTCTAATTCCAGTTTCGCTAGCTCCTGCCCTTGTTTCAATTTTTGTCTCTTTTCCCAATGTTTAACTTCACCTTTAAGTCTTTTTAATTTCAAAACCAGGTGTTGTGGATGATTTTACCACACTTGCTATATCACACTTGTATGACCTTCCATGTCCCTCTGCAGACTCTTTGGACCCCCTTTACTCAAAAGAAACCTTGATGTTCTAAGAAACACTTTAAAAATCCCTATTTATGTATATACGTGGGCCACAAGCTTACATCTCATGTGTACACACAGCTTGACCCACTATGACTTGCGTACACAGGGAAATGTGCCCAAAAATAAAATATTTTGTAGTTTTCCTCATTATATCACAAATAACTTGACCTTTGGCCTTCCATATTTCTAGAAACGCTCTAACTCAACCCTTCACTTCCTATTGAAGGGCTATATATTCAGCCCCTTGGATACATTGGAGGAGGAAAATTGAAGAGAGCAAGGAAACTATAGTTCATTTGTGCCTCATTCACATATGCTTAAGTTTGCATCCCCTTTGTCCTTGTAAGCATCCATTGTTTCTCTTGCAAAGCTCTCCTTTGCATTGTGAGCTTCACATTGAGATGGAGGATTGAACTAGTGGAGACCTAGGTGGAGGACTCAGTTTCTTCGTTTCAACGAGGTGCCGACAGAGGTTGTCACTTGTATCTATGTTTATAATCAATAGAAATATCCATTTCTTGTCCATTGTATGTGTGTAACTATGTATTATCTTTTTCCATGGATGATGTAGTTACTTTGATTTATATATATTGGTTTTATATACTCTAGAGTAGTCCTAACACTTTAACATATATCATGCTTTCCTTGTTCATCGTTATTGAGGATGAAGTGTAGGTACAAGCGTGGTTGAAAATCTCAATGGGGATCGACTACAACCTTCTGGAACAAGGTACACCTTCCATCAATTAGTGTTAGTTCTTTTTATCTCTATTGCATATGGAAATGGGTTTATTTCTGGTGTCATTCAATTTGTTTTGGTCCACCCCATTCCATAGGAAATCTTCTCCATAACAAAATTGGGGACTCCGTTGGGGACGTTCCTTGTTCTTTCTTTGGGGTTAGGGTGCATGATGTGCTTGAATTTCTCTCTATTTCTCTGAGTTTATGTGTCAGGTTCTAAAGTGTATAATCCCTTTGGTGTGCTTCTGAACTAATTTGGATCTTAGCCTTATTTTTCCACCTTCCTCTTTCTATACGTGGGTCATAGAGGTATCAGTCACGTATACACATGGTTTTTTGTACTAACAGTCACGTATACATGTAGTTTTTCTTTGAACAATCGTGTATGCCCCTCTTTTTGAGTGAGTGATTTATGTTTGAGAGATGTTGGGTGGGTTTTGAGTGTTACTGATTCTTCTTGGGTACCTATGGTGTTTGTTTGTTGCTTCTACTTTGACCAAAGACTCTTTTTCTTTTACTTTTTAATTAAAAGTTGTTCTTGTCATTTTTCTCCTTTTTGTTTTGGTATTAGAGCATTAGACCCTTTTTATATCAGTGTCTTTCTTGGCTTGTGTTTGATACTTGCTACAGGGTCTAGGAGTGTTAGAGTCCTTTTATTGCATTTACATATCATCTATTACAAAAATACAAAAATATTTTATTTTTGGCATGTTTATACATGATGCATTGCATGGAGTAGTACTTGCATTAGGTTTGCTTATTTGAGTAGTGATCAGGATTTCATATGGGAAAAATTGCATTGACATTAGAAGGGAATACTTGTGCATATTATGTAGCGGCATACCCTGTTTTCATCATTAAACACAAATTGGACTTGGCATCTTTTGTTAGGTGTGCATATTTACTTCACTGCTGAGTCATAAAATCACTAGTTGCATGATATTTTCCTTTGAGTAATCATAGCCTTAAAATGAACTCTTAATTTTAAATGAATTACACTTTTTATTTGATAGAGGTGCATCAACAAGCTTAGGTTGTAGAGTCTTAGAATAGGGTGTCGTGAGTAAATTTTTCCAAGACTACAAAACAAAACATTTACTTGTCTGTCCAAGTGAGAGAGAGAAATCCTTGGTACAATTAGTGTTCTTAGGAGGCTCCTCTTACATAGGAGTTAAGCACGAGGAAGTGTACACGTTTGTGGTGGGGATAGCCCCTTGACACTCGCTCTGCGGCACCGGATATACTTCCAATATATTATTTGTATCTGGGGGATTTTGAGGTACCTTTGGCTCTTTTGAGATTTGTGCTTTGTTACCCTTCCCATATGGTAGATCCCACCTACAACTGTCTACTTGAGCATTGGTTATATTGAGGTGACCTTAGTTTCCTTACCTAGGTATCGTAGGGGGTACTTGCATAGGTTATTCTGAGAGTTTCCTGTCTAGGTAGGGGTCGGCCATCACCATCGCTTTATGCGTTGAAGCGAAGGGCCACTATAATTGGTTACGCACCTCCTATTGTAGTGCATGGAAGTCTTAGGTCTCTCCTAGGTGACATACATGCTTCATTCGTGAGCTCATTTATCCTCCCACTTGGATTTTTTTCATCTGGTTTAGATTTTCTTAGGACTATGCTCTTTGTGTGCTAGATTGCTTTAGAATTCGCTATTGGTTGATTCTATTTGCTTTTGTGTAGTCATTGTGGAGCGAGTTCCGACACCCCACCATTCTCATCATTTAGTAGGGATTTTTCCTTGTGGATCTACTACTCCTTATCGGAAGAGGACTAAATATTCTAGGCATATGTGTACGCACTTTGATTCACACACTGCTCTCATGAGTACTACATATGAGCACACAAATATCCCTCCTTCTCTATCTTTCGGGATGGGGAATGTGACTCATCCCAAATTCGGGACTCCGGTTGAGACCAATCCTCATAGGAGTAGCACTTATCACACTTCACAACCCTAGCTATCATATTTTGCAGCTACTTTTGGAAGGACTTCCTCGCGAATGTCAAGTGAAGAGACTCACCATGTTCCCTCTAGCTCTGGACCTTTTATATTTGGCATGCAAGATATGACTGATAGTTTTCCATCATCTGTCGTAGACCCTGCTATAAGTTCTAGTGTTGTGCCTAGGGGCACTTCCATTCGTTTCCATGCCAATAGGTTTGGTGGTGGTCACATTGCACCTTCTGCACCATTTGTGGGAGGATTTGTATACCCCTCATCCCTAAATAACATTGGGATTCCCTTTCATGGAGGTGACCCTAGACACATGAACATTGGAAGTACATATTATATTCCATCCTATGTTCCTTCATCCACTATACTTGCTCCTTCGAATTTGTTTCTCATGACACATCCTACTCATAACTCACACGGTCCTTTGGGATGGAGTGCTACCTATAACCAGGTTGTTCCCTCATTTGTCGGTACTTTTTTGTCGCAAGGTTACACTCCTCCTTATATACCTGGGGGGAAACCCTTTTACCAATATTACAATTATGGTTGTACAGTACCCCTATCTTAAATAACACAAATTATAACATTCATGTGCATCCTTATATGGGTCATGCAGGAGGAGGTTACTATCCAACTGGCCAAGGCCACAGTATTTATAATAACCATCCCTATATGAATCAATCTTGTCACAGAGCTTGGAATCCCATGGTACATCCTAGGCTCCCTTTCTTAGCTACATTGAACTTTCCTGACCTGTCGAAATTGACCAACAATATGGTTTCTCATGATCCGTTGTGGTCGGTTGTTCCCGCTAAGCTTTTTTTGGACATTCCTAATTTTGAAGGTAAGGGTGGTGAGGACCCTAGAGAGCATGTTACCACTTTCCACCTATGGTGCTCTTCAAATTATTTGAATCATGATTCTATTTTCTTGAGACTTTTTCAACACACACTCATGAGACCTGCGGCAAAATGGTATATTGAGATTCTTGGGGTCACATATCGGGTGTTCAATGATCTATCCTTAACCTTTTTAAACAAATTTCAACTACTAGTTTGTTACGATGCTGGTATCGAACTCTTGTCGACATTTTGGAAAGACAAAGCCACACATAATTTTTATCACATTCAAGAGTGGCATAGACAAAAGAGGTTGATTAAGGCCAACATTCCACCCAAGTTTTTATTGGAATGGTTCATCAAGTCATTATTTCCTTATATCGTGAAGGATGTTTCAAATCCAAAGATATGAATGAGGAACAAGATATTTTTCGAGCTTAGAAGTTGGACTTGATTTATGCTCAATCTGGGATCTTATATGATATTATCCCTAATCCACCACGGTCTAATTTTGAGCCTAAGTTTAAACTTGGACCAAATGCCGATGGCATTGGTGGTTCCGCGAATACTAAAGTCATAGACCAGGTTACAAATCAAATGCGAAATTTTTCTATTAACCAGCTTGCGATCAGACAAGCTACGGATTTGTCTAAACCCACCCAAATGGTGGATGTGCTTTCAATACACTCATTGGACCAGAAGGGAAACTAGCTGCCCGAATGGAATAAGAACAAGGGAATAAATAATAGGAGAGGTGGGAATAGGAAGGAGAATTCTAACGATGAAAAGAATGGTAGTGATGTTGTGGGGGACAAGAAGTCTAAATGGAAGGTTAAATTCCCTTGTAATCTTTGTGGGGGAGACCCTTTTACTTAATTGTTTCCTCGTATCGATGAAGCCTTGAAGTTCATTTCACAGATCCAAGCTGTGTTAACAGATCCTTTATCGCATAACCAAAATATGAATTCGAGGAACATGGACTCTAGAAGTTCTTCTCATGGGAATCAAAACCTTTGGAATGCAGAAGGTGGCTAAGGTTGTATCAACATGATGTCAGCCACTAATGTTGTGATGCGTTCTAAATATTATGGTTCGTCACAACCTGACTTGGGTAAAGGGAATACACCTACCATGGTTCCTTTGCATATTGACAAGCCTGAGGTTATACCTTGCATTCCTAAAGGAGTCCTAAAGCACTCAAGGCACAATCCTAATGCTTGAGAATCCCAACACTATTCTATTATTGATGATTTGGGTCAGACTCCTTATGTGATGCCATCTCTCGAAGTCCTTCATACTTTCCCTTCGCAGAAAAAGGCCTTATTGACTGCCCTTGGGATGGTTGGTCCTCATCCTTACATATTGATTAGATTTGAAACCCATGAGTTCAAGCCTCGCTTTCCTTACCATGTGAATTTATTAGTCTATGTGGAGTGTATGAATAACATCATCAAACCTGAAGTGGTTGAAGGCATTGCAGCCTCTGTGATGTCTCTAGAATGTTGGCAAGGTCTTGGTTCACCCCCATTCTCAAAATTCGGGACCATTTTGGCTGCCTTTGATGGATGTTATTTTTGGTTGCACAGTATACTTATTTCTCTTCAGATCAAGTCGAGAGGGAAGACCATTTCGATTGAGTCCGAGGTGGTTGATGCACCCCTTAACTACAACCTTTTACTGGGCTGTAACTGGATTTACAAAATTAGAGTGATTGTGTCTTCTATCTTTTGTGTTATTTTCTTCCCTTTCAAAGATCGGATTGTCACGATCCAGCATATTTCATTTGATAATTCCAATACGTAGGCATCTCTAGGATTGTTAGTTGGAAAGTTGCACCTCATACGGACAAGAGCGGGTTCCCTAGTCTGAATGGTTCAAATCTAGAACAAAACACAAACACCAAATGTTAAACTTCCCCTAGATCTGGTAAATCACTTGAATAAAATTCCATGATACTTCTCTCAAAGGTTGTCCTCGCTATCCCCATAGAAGAACCTGTAAAAGATGGAAAACAACAAGAGAAAGATGATAGCATACAATATAATCAGCTATATCTATGCTTGTGACCAAGGAATCAAGCAATACATACAAATAATACAGCATATATGGGAAAGAAAAGACATTTTTATTAGAAATTATTGGAGAGACTACAACTGTTATTCCTTGGTGTTGAGAGTTCCTTCCAATGGCTCCTTGCCTCTAACTTCACCTTTCCTCCAATAGCTCAAGAATTATTTTGACAAAGTTTGGGTATGCAACACAATTCTTCCTCCTCTCACCCATGGGGGATGAGCCAGTATTTAAAGTCATGGGAGGATAGGAATGGTTGAGGATCTCATGGGTGAGATGGATATAAGATCCTAAAAGGGAGGATCTCAAGCTCCAGGTGGTCCTAAACCATAGGGATGAGGCTCCATGGAGGTAATATTATAGAAGCCTCTCGAAGCTTCTCTTTTTTCCTTGAAAACTCGAGCACCACTCCTTTAATGAAGCAGACAGACGGTGTTAAGGGGGTAACGCTTCTTGCAGTAAGGCTAGAGGTAATGGCACCACTTTTTTCTCATGTATTAGGAGCGTTGTTGACTTAGGTAACACTTTTTTTCAATGGAAGAATAGCGTTACCAACTCAAAACAAGGAAAATTTGCAAGGGGGTAATTTGTACCTTCATTTCTGTAGGGAAAAATTTGAGGGATTGGAGCAGACAAGGGAATACCTATCTCGTAACATGAGGGTGACAAGATTTCGGTATAATAGAATGCCCCCCCAAATTATTATGGCTAGAGGGAAATGGTAGGCATAATACTTTGAAAGAAGAAGGTGTAGTCCAAACGCAAAGGTCCAATGAATGGAACTTCTCAAATATCACAAAATTTATGTAACACCTTTTGATACATGTCCCAAATGACTCACAACATGGCTTTCGACCAATACAACGCAGATCCATGTGAGATACAAAAAATTCATGGCTACTAAAAGACAACATAGATCCATGCGAAGAAGACTTAAATTTGGACATAGCTGTCGACCAATACAACGTAGATCCATGTGAGATACAAAAAATTCATGGCTACTAAAAGACAACATAGATACATGCGAAGAAGACTTAAATTTGGACATAGCTACTAGACATACAATGTAGATCTATGTCATACAGACACAAATCTAAGAATAGCCACAAACATACAAATGTGGATCCATGATAGGACTCATACAAAATACTCCATCGCAACCTGGGGAAAGCAATGAGTTCTTAACAAATACCCAGGGTCTTCATCTCATCTTCCACAAAGTATGATTCTATCCATGTGATTACAATGATTTGAAGTTGAACATGGTATAAACCACTTGATTACCGACCAATGATGTGAACCATTAACAAGTGTGAGGGAAATCATCATTAATGACAATGATTCCTAAGGTACCCTAGTACAATCTGTTAAGTGTGAATAGATCATCTAATTTCGAACACTCAGTTGAATCTTTCGATCAAAGGAAATAGATGTGAACCTATGTCAAGAGCAAGAGAATCTATCATTAAGGCATACAGATCTCAAGGTACTATCTTTTTGTTTCTAAGACTAATTCCTGGATGATGAGCTGATGTCGATAGGAATAGTATCATCAAATGAGGGCCATAATGAATCCCACATTGATGACATGAAACTAGGAACAAATTTTTGGAATTTTGAGTATGATGTAACCATAGGACTGACTCAAAAGCAACTAACACAAAAAATAGTTTTGACTGTAGGTGTTAAATCTCAACATGACTTCTCTTTGAACATCGGGCGGCATGACCAAAGACTTGGTAACATTGACTTGATGAGGCAGAACACAATGCAATAATGGACAATGCATCCTTTGAAAAACTCAAAGGAGTGACATGACTCATGAAAGTGGATCGACTCGGAGACAAGCTGAATACCCAATTGACTGAATGAAATGCAAACAAGTGACATGTTCAAAGGTGACTAATAACTGCCATTATGAAAATGAAATGTATTTCCCTTCGCTTAATTTCCCCATCATGATTGATGAGTGCCTCTTTGCTTTTTAACGAGCTGGAAAAGGGTAACAAATGCTCAATATAGCTCGTCATTCAGACGAGTCCAATCTCATATGTTTTACGAACCTGAGAAATGATGGGTTTGTTCCCTAAAGAGGGTCCTTCAATGTTTAGTTTAACGAGTCCAATGAAATAAAACTCGGTGTAGTTCATGTTTAGAGAGTCTCAACAAACTAAAGAAGAATCCAAAAGGGTCCTTTTTCATACAATTTAGTCTCTAGGGCCCGAAAAAGTATAAAATAATACCCAAGAGAACTCTTCCAGTCATGATTGGCTGGAGTGTACCTTTTTCATAAGTTGTGCCCCCTAGTACAAAAAAGGGGTAAACTATCACTGGGAAGATGACTCTTCAAGTCCTTTTATGAGTGTGAAGAAGACAAGTTCACTCGACAATCTTTTCACATTTTAAGAGTCTGAAAAGAGCTTAAAAAGACTCTATTAAGGTTCTTTTTTCAAAATCCAATTTTTACGAGTCTGAAAAACAGTAACAGTACACTCGATACCTCTATCACTAAGTTTTTAATGAGCACGTCGAAGGTATAAAAGGTGCTCGAAACCTTTTTCATGTTTGAATCCAGAGCAAAAAAAAGTCATAAAGTAAGCTCCAACCAGTTTTCATGTTTTAACCAAAGCACGAAAAATGAAAAGTAAGCTCAACATGATCTTACTATTTTTATCAAGCTCGAAGATCGATTGAAAGAATGCTCAGTGTATTCGCTTCTTTTTTCAACGAGCTTGGAACATAATATGAACTATGCTGAAAACATGGTTTCATTTTTATGCAAGCTTGAAACCAAAGGTAAATTTTGCGTAAGGAAACCTACTTCATTTTTTAACAAGCTTGAAAATATAAAATGAACTATGCTCAAGAATGGTTTCATTTTTATGCAATCTTGAAACCAAAAGGTAAACTATGCTTGAGGACCTCCTTCATTTTTACACAAGGTTGAAACATAAAATAACTATGCTTGAGGACATCCATTTCATTTTTTAACGAGCTTGACATAGAATAGGAACCATGCTCACAGGAATCTGTTTCATTTTTTAACGAGCTTGACACAGAAGAAGAACTATGCTCACCAACCTATTTCATTTTTTAATGATCTTGACACAGAAAAAGAACTATGCTCTCAAACCTATTTCATTTTTTAACGATCTTGACACAAAAAAAGAACCATGCTCACCAACCTGCTCCTACCCAACATGATATCTAAAGGTTGGTAGATTTCCCCTTTTACATAAAATCTAGCGGCTTAACTCCAGTATGATGTCCATAGACTAGAGCCATGCCCCTCATTTTACCTATGATGGGAAGAAGCTAACTATAAGGAGGGGAAGGAATCACAAGAACATGAGGCACATTCAAGTCAGATTGATTACTAGAAGTGATGTGATGGTCATGTGTAACAAAGGAAAGCTGATCAATGGTCACAATCTTCTCATCATGGGGAAGATGCATAACTCTAAAGTGTGTGGACACTACAGCCTTCATGGCATAAACATAATCATGTCCAAGGAGAATATTGAAATCTAAAGGACCTTGGACCACCATAACATCAATACATACAGTTTTCCCTCCTAAAGTGATAGGAAAATGAGGAACGATCCCTAAAGGTGTAGTAGGCCTTCAATTAAAAGATAGTATCTAATTGGTGGCTGGCACAAGCTGAGGTGAACCTAAAGCTTGCCAAGCAGTTGAGAATAGAATACTAATAGAAGCCCCTTTGTCAACAATAGTGTGAAGCATCCTCCTAGCGGTAACGTCACAACTATCTAGAAAGGAATACTCGAATGAAGATGAGACTCTGTTAGGTTACTGCAGTAAAAGGAAATAACCTCGATACTTGGAGAGGGTTCTATTGAAACAGACAAAATTTCCTCTTGTCAAGAACAATCAGAACATAGCATAAAAAATTCAGCATGATTTAGTTCACTCTCTACTAGAAGAGAAGAACAAGACAAAGAATTGGTCAAAGCGGCTACTTTAGCCTTAACACTCTCTGATGAAAGAGTGGGATCGGGTGGAGATGATGTCGACTCGACCACTTTAGTTTCACCCTCCAAAGGAAGAGTGGGATCAACCACAAATGAATCTGAATTGACCACTTGGAATTCACTCTTCGAAGGAAGAGCGGGATCGACTACAGGTGAAACCAAATCAACCACTTGGTCAACCAGCGGAATTTCAAGGGAAAACATATGATAACCTGTTGGAATCCGTTGTTGAGGAGCAGTAAGATATTCCAACAACTTAGAAGCTTCATCCATGAGAGGACAAAGGTAAGTAAAGTACATTTTCTTACAAAGCAAACAAGTATTTATGACTTTACCCTTCTGACTCTTAACCATAGAGTCACTAGTTGAGGGGGGATCATCAGTATGATGACCAGAGACTGATGACATCGGTTTCCAAGAAGCCTTATACCATTCTTCTAAAACTAGGGCCATACCATGACAATATTTTAGAATATGATCACCCTTGCAAAGCCTACAAGGGGATTTTGGCTTACGTGGTCTTAGGGTGTGCAGATCAATACTCTTTGCACTCAGAGGAGTAATTGGTTGAGACTTGGTTTTCTGTTTGTTTTTCTTCTTCTTCTTATCCATATGACTACTAGTACTACAACTTTCAACATGCGAAGAGGGAGAATAGGGAGAAGCCACATCTAGAAAAGAAGGCGAGGGATCAACATGAGATTGATGCTCTCGCGATGAAGGATTAAGATTTGAAGCAGTTGATGTACATGGGATAACTGGACTGGAGAATAACCAAATAGGTCATCTGATAGTCAATCCAGGAAGGCTTAATGTACCCATGCGAGGAGGACCAACATCCTTGTATGGAGGGGAAACAAAAGATGTGCTTAGTAAAGGAGTCTCTTGGTTGGTCCTGGGAGGCGAATCCATAACAATGTAACAAAACTATCTCTCTCTTCTAAAAAATCCTAACTATATAGAAAACAAGTGCTACTCAAGCTAAAGCAATAAGAAAAATATGTGAGAAGAGTGGTTAAAAGGTCTAGAACCTCACGGGATTGTCAAACCTTCACAACTCGCTATATACCGTGGGTTCCAACAGTAAAACGCGGCGAGGAGGATCAACTGTCCCTCACCTAAATACTCAACTACCTGAACGGTACGTACGTAGTAATATGCTTGAGTGTTTTCCTTAGTGTATTTCAACGATAAGACGACCAAAGGGATGTACTCAGATGGTCACAGGATTCCTAAAAGTGTCTCCCGATATACGCAAGTTACATGGGAGCTCCACTATGTAGTAGTGTTGTCTAATGCACAACCGTTCATAAGGGGACTTCCAATATACAATCGATTACATCAAGTACCTTTAGATATACGTCAAGGGTATGTGAAAGGTCGTTCTATATACCGACGGTATGTGGAAGAACCGCACAGGTCCTGGGTATTAGTGCAGGAAATAAATAGCAGCTCCTACATTTAAAGACGTTGAAACACGTCTCTAACCTATCACACCTTGCAACAAATTTTAAACCTAAGCTAGCGCTTAATTTTATCTTGAAATATTATTTGGATGCATGAGGTGAGGACATAAAAATTAAAACCATGCAGTATGATGTGCAAAAATTTTACTTTCACTTTAAAGGTATTCCCTACTTAAAGAAGGGAGAGAGAGGTTCAATTCCTTTGAAACATAGAATAAATCCCATACAAAAATAAAATACACTTGCTTATATGATATATTCCTAACTAAAAGAAACAAAAGCTTCTCTTTTTGAATGAAAAAAGAAGTGAGATCTCTAATGAAAAGCAAGAAAAGATTGTGTTGAGGCCTGGAAATTCGCAGGCAACAACAGAAAGGGATTCTCCCCAGTCAACGTTCCCAACTAGCCCGTGACTGTTTGGTATAGGGAATCCATCCGGTTTGCGGTCCGGCTACCGTAGGTCAAAGTAACAAAAACAAAGGTTTTACCGGTTGCGGCTCGGTCCACCGTGTATATTTTTGTATTTTTTGACTTAAGTATGATATGCATATGCCTAATTAACTATGCAGGGCGATAAGGATGCAAGGAGTATTCACAATGTGATGCGCAGGTTCTTACCTCTCGTCTTAGGCTCACAAGCATCTAAATCACATGTGCAAAAATAAAACTAACTATCTATCTATCTATCCATCCCCGGGGAGCAAACTTTAACTTATTTGTGAGTAATGTGAATTGTGAATGTATCATAAAGAGAAATTATAGATAGCTGATATTTATTCCTACAACACGTGAATGATTAAAGATATTTCAACAATCAGTTAGCTAATTGTTTTATGAACCGCATACATTACTCATGGTGGTAATTCCACAAAATAAACTAGAGATCATTTAAACAAGAACAAAGGTTCTAAGAGTTAGAACGATCTAACGGTTAATGGACAAAAAGCTGGAAAAACAAAATAGTTCATCTTTCAACCATCCATAGCATAACATTTGAAAATGCCACCCATCTTCCTCCAACAGGCAAACAATACTTCTTTATTGCAAAGAGAAATAGTTCTTCTTACAATATAGCTTTTCATGTCTAACTAGGAAAAAGCCCCTTTTTCCCTCTTAGTCTATTACATTTATACAAAAGGGTGAGATAGTTGGGCTGCCCAAAGTAACCTTTGGGCTTCCCAACTCTTCGTTTCCCAACGCTTGACTTTTCTCAAATGTTTTTTTACAAAAGGTGACACATTACAAAAGTGACCAATCCTTCATGAGGAGGGTCCCACTTGGGAATCTAGAAATTTCTTCCATGCCGAAGCTTCAGAGGCAATGTACTCAAACACACAAGGCTCTAAAAACTGAATATTGATCTCAAACTTAGCAGCCTAGTTCTTTATAGCCTCAATCCTGGCTGCACTCAATCGAAGCTGATCCTCCAGAAGCTACACGCTGATAGCTGAATGATCTACTTCGCTCCTCAAGATCTGATCATTCAGGGATTTAATCTACTATACTTTAGCTTCCTCCTCCTGGTATCTCTTCTACAACATCTCTACAAAGGCGTCGTGATCCAGGAAAACCTCAAGCCTCTGCTTGGCCTCTATCTAGCACTGGTTGTAGGTAATGAGAAGCCTTCTGAAAAACTCGGTGCATGCTCCTTTCGTCTTCTTAACTGCTTTTTTGAAATCCTCCGCGGTATTTATAGTGAATTCCAGCAAGTCATAATCCCGCTTGAGGGCCTGTGTATCCTTTCATGGCAATTCTGCTGGAGTTTCTTCATTGTTTTCCAACCTTGCCATTCTTGCAGTCAGGACTTCGAGGACGTCCTGAGATCGATCTACAAAGTAAGAGGAGGTCTCCAAAATTTCCTCCAATCAGCTATCTATCCGCAGTACTCTGCACCTCTCTCCTTCTATAGTAGTTTGTAGCTGCAGCATTTTAGCCTTATGGGCCAAGACATGCTCTTTGAATTGTTGAAGGTTAACTCGCTGCTCCCTTGCTTCCTCCAGAGCAGCTGTTAGAGAGGAAATCTGCTCCTGATGTTTGTTTTCCTGTTCTTGGGTGTGCAGCTCATTGGCCTCCAAGAGGATCTTTTGCTGCTCTTCTAGCTCTTCTACCTTTCCCAGCAGCTGTTCCTTTTCATTCTTTAGCTCTTACATTCTTTCTACACTTTCTCTAGTGTAGTTTCACTAGCTTGTTTTTCTGCCTGGAGGAGCTGCAACTCAGCCTTAGAAGACTTCATTTCCATCTGCATGTCTTCATACTTCCGCTTCAGCCTATTTCCTTCCTCTCTCTCTTTCCTCAAGTTGTCTTTCAATTGAGCAGAGGATTTCTTAGATAGCTCCAAGTTTGTCATGAACCTACCCACATTATCCTCCGAAGCTTGAATCAATGCTGCTCCGGCTCTAATGGTGAATCTTGGATCTTGGTCTGTTCCCAACATAACAGGCGTATCCGATATCATTATTCCTAGTAGATCTCCCATTTCAATTTTCCTTTCTGCTCTCTTCACTATCCTCTTTGTTTCCCTGTCGTAGAAAACAGTATTGAAATCAGGGATTTCTTCTCCTTTTTTCTGCACAAAAGGGACCAGCTTGAGAGTGGGGACCATGGGTGTGCTGGTAGCAGGTACTTGTGGGTCCTGAACCTCGGGTTTCTCCACGTCTTGGGTCTGTCCTGCAGCTATTTCAGAAGTTGACTGCTCTGTCTATGTCAACTTTATCCTTTCAGCTTCTTGCTTTTGGAGCTCCTCATCCAGCTTCTTTTTCTTTTCTTCTTCTTCTTTCTTTGCATCTTCTTCCACCTTCCTAGCTGCCTCTTGTGTAGCTTTCCTTTTTTCTTCTTCTTCTGTGTGTAGCCACCCTGGAGCTTCTTGTGCCAACCTCTGGGCTTCCTCATTTCTTCTCTTTGCTTCTTCCTCAGCCTTTGCCTGTTCATCTCCCTTCCCACCTTTGGTGGTGATCTTCTTCTTGAACCTTCTTCTCAAGGCTGTCATGTTTACTGCATTTCAGAAGATGGATTCTTCCCGATCCCAATGGTGGGCATACTCAAAATGCACGTTGTTTGTTTTGCAATGTTCAGCTACTTTACCGTGAGTATCATTTCTACGGAAGGGCATCTCTCCAAAATGGAAATTTTCTAGCTCTTCTACAAATTCATCAGCCTTTTTCACTCTGGTAAACTTGTAGCTTCCTAACCTGAAGGGCAAAGGAGGATAGGCAGTCTTCTTGTGCTCAAACAAAAAGCTGCCTATTCCATCCAGGAACACTTGTCTGACTGCCTCCTTGTGAATAATGTAATCAGTTGCGTATTTGGGTAGCAGGGAAGGTTCTCTCGAACCTCCAAACATCCTGAAGTACAGGCCATTTTCAGTCAAATAGTAGTCTGCATACTCCTCTATTACTTGCAGTGCCTCCTCTGACATACAATCACACTCCTTCAGGAAAATGAGTGTCTATAAGGGCATGATGAAGTGTTCACATACTTCTCAATAATGGTTGTGATATTTGTGTGCCCACAGTTGTTTATAGGCAGCATAGACAGGCATTCTTTCCCTATCCCAGATGCACCTGAGTCCGGGGAAAGGCTGATTACACAATATGCAGTCTACCAGTATGGAACTCATATAGAATTCAGATTTCTTTTGGGCCACTCCTCCCAAAGCTGAAGCCAAGAAAGCTGAAAGACTATTTGATACAAGGCTGGCCCAGTTGAAAATTGTCCCCTGGGTTGCAACATGAAAAATTATGGGTATCCACTCTAACTTGAAGAACCTACCATGTGCTCTTCTAAAAATCATGTTCAGCATTAAAGCTATGAACCTATAGGGGGCCCTTAAGCTTGCTGTATCGTAATCACCCGTTGGTCTGTATCTGTAATGTTTTCCCTGCAACAACATATTTTTAAGAGTCTCTACCAGGTCCATTCTAATGTTGTTCAGCCAATCATCAGATAAAAATACTTGGGCTTCTGGCAGGTGGTAAGCCAACGCTACATATCCAGGGCTATATGCAGCATAGCCCTGTCTTTCAACATTTTCCAGAATCATTGTTGTGACATATGCCCGGGGTAGAATCCAACCGATTACTTCAGAGCATAGGAACAACTCTGGTCTGGTGGCGATCTTCATCAGTGAAGACCTTTCTATGTTGGCATATATGGACTCTTCTTCTAAGCCCATGTCAAGAACCTCTCTGCGTGTGATCGGTCTATATATTTCCCCCCACTGGTATTCAGGTTCAATACCAGAAATACACTTATTGTCTTCGTTTATGTATTCATTTTTAGTGACAACTTCTACTTCAGGCTCTTCCTCGACCACAGGGGCCTTCTTCTTTTGCCTCTTTGACATTGTGAACTCTTCCTGCCATAAAATTGTAACATTAAGCCGTTTTGGCTGAGTGACAAAATTGGATACATCAATGTGCAGTGTGTCATTTTTTCTATGTTTAACATGATAGCAATTAGTTAATGAAGCAAATATATGCATGTATACAAACTGAAATGGCCTAACTAAAAGAACTATTGAAACACAATGTGCAGTGTTCAGTGACTCTGCCCATGACTAGCATGACGAAAAATAGTTATATATAGTAAAACGTGCAAGCTATCACTACTGTATGATATTAAACAATTCTATTAGACACATTTAAGACGGAAATAAATCTACATTAATATGAAACAAAATTCGGCTCTCTGCGCACGCCATGGTCATCTTGCTGTCCGGGAAAGAGAGTAGCAGTTACGCAGGTCTTTTCAACGGCGCCATGCTCATGCACTTATGGTCAATAAACTAAGAGCAGTGGCATATCCCTTTCATTCGGCTAGGAATTCGACGCTGAGCTCGAATGGGGTCGGGCGGAACCATGTAGGTGAAAACGGCTGGGGTTTAAAAGATGCAGGTAGCATAAAATCGGGACCAACCATCCAAACCTAAAGGAAAAGGTCACGATGAACCTATTCTGACCCACAACATTATCATACAGAGTGGTTTGATGCAAATAGAATAATGGTCATCTGCACCAAACCTCCTCATCCTCTATGCGTAGGGTCGCACGACAAGGGCGGTGGGGAAAAACTACTACACTGATCAAAATGCCCCTCCCCACGGACAACAATGCCACAAAGAACCACAATATATACATGCAATTATGGGGAAAGAAACAGCTGCAACACCTAACTGTGGAAAACCAAAACCACCAAACGCCCAACGGAACAGGAAAAGGAAATAGAAGCCTACCCAGCACTGATGTGTATCCGGCGTGTATAGCGGGACAGGCTTCTACAGTTTCCACCTGGACGTGTGTACCGAAAACGAGGGACCGGGCGAGCACGATAGCACGATTTTGACAGCTTGCGACAGTCGAAACAGTAGTTGAAAAATAACAATAGAAAAATAACCCCTCGACCCCGTATATATAGTCAACCACAACGGGCGAGCAAAAGATAGGACGGCAGAGAGATTTTGAATCAGAGGTTGAAAGTATACTCTCTTCCGCAACGGCGGATGGTCAAAGCGATAAGCCCTCCGCGAAGACATACATAGCGGAACCTTGGAAGACTAACTCATCGGGACAATAGTGAAAGGATAGCCACAACGGCGGAGCCGCAAAAGATAAATCCATCCGCAATGGAGTAAAGTCTGAATTGGAATAAAAACTATTAACACATCGGCACAGGTTAGCACTTCTTTTATTCACAACGGCGGAACCGTAAGTATATCTCCGTCCGAAACGTCGGGGAATAACCGGGTGAAAAAATAACCATGTGTCAGAATTCTAACATCAGAACAAAAGCAGAACTGCAGCTGCAATGGCAGAAGAACAAAGGATAAACCGCTTTGCAAAATGAGTTCAACATCAGAAGCAGAAACAATAGAGGATCGAAAAAGCTAATGCTTTCAGCAGCCGCAATGGTGGAAGTGCAAAGGGCACGACCTTCCGCAGCGGCGAGTTTTAAATGACTTAGATGGCCAGAAGGAAAAGGCTTCCCGCAGCCGCAAGGGCGGAAGCCCACGACTTACGAAATCAATGGAAATAACAAACGGGTCCGAAACGTTAAAGCAATGATTGAAAGAGGAAGCAGCTTTCCTCCTGCAACGGGCGGAGAAAGAAATGATAAATAGTTCCGATGCAAAACCAAACAGCATCCGATGCGAAAAACAACGGGTCGGAAAGAAAATCAAAAACCAAACCGATTATCCATCCGCAACGGCGGGGCACTTAACCAAATAACTTTCAATCCAGGCATGCTTCAAATGCATTCAAAGGCAGCGATTAAAAGGCAAATGATGAAGTTTGATCGACCATTGAAGTTTTTTAAGCATTAGAAAAATTGAAAACCAGCGGTAAGCATAAGAAAAGTCTTTCTGAAAAGTTCTCAGACCAAATTGAAGAAGAAAATCAAACTAATCCAAGGAAAAGGAGGGTCCTAAAAAATTTTGGAATTTTGGGAAAATGTTGCAGCTGCAACAGATTGTTTACGACTTTTATACAAAAGTGTTCATATTTTTCAACTAAACCGAGAACAAACTAATCACAAAGTTATACAATAACTTTCATATGGACTTTTCCACACTTCATGAAAAAAGGAAAAACATACAAAAATCATGTATAACAAATGAAGAAAAACTGAAATGATTATTTTCTTGTTCTATGAAAGAAGGACAAAAATCAGAGATCTAACAAAACCAAGTTCTATTCAAAGCTGACTATGAAGCTTTAAATACCAACATCAATCATAATTCTTGAAAAGACCTATGATATAATACACGTGCAACGGGGGGTATGGGGGGGTGCTACACCCCCTCGACCTGAGGGTCTTTGGGCGTTTAGGGGCGTGAGCCCCCGTGAAAAAAATTTGCCTCGTTTTTTTTTTTTTTTAATTTTTGATTGAGTTTTCTATTCAAAAATGAATTGCAGAGTTCAAACAACAATTGTAACTATCTGAAGCATGCATCTCAAATACCAAACAAGCATTAAGAATCAAACAACAAACAGGGCTAAGAAGAATACCTGGCACCGCTTCTGCAAGTGTTGAACATGGTGTTACTAGCCTGAGCACCACTTCTTTCACACAGAAAAAGAGTGGTGGCACCACTTCTAGTTGGTTCACACCAAGGCATTACCAACTCCATCACCTCTTCTTTCACACAGAAACAGAGTGGGGACACTGCTCTATTCGAATAGGGAAAAGGCAGTGACAGCTCAAGAACTGCACTTATAACACAACCGAGGAGTGGTGCCTAAGATGGCGATTTGAAAAATAAAAAATCAACAAAAAATTAAGCTACAGTCCAAAGAATGAACCCAAACAATCACCAGAAAATCCAGTGAACCAAAAATATAAATATCCAAAGGTAGGTAGAGGCAAATCAATCAAATTCAAAGAAGATCTATAGATCTATCAATTGGAAAAGTAGATCTAGAAATTGAAAATGAAGGTGGAGGTTTCAACTTACCAAAGATTCAGAATTCGAAGTACTCCCCAGTGGAGTTGCCACTTTTGTTAGCCGAAAATACACACCTCCTACAGACAAGAGCTGGTTCCCTAGTCTGAATGGTTCATATCTAGAGCAAAACACTAACACTAAATGTTAAACTTCTCCTAGATCTGGTTAATCACTTGAATAAAATGCCATTATACTTATCTCAAAGGTTGTCCTCGCTATCCCCGTAGAAGAACCTATAAAAGATGGAAAACAACAAGAGAAAGATGATAGCATACAATATAATCAAGTAAATCTATGCTCATGACCAAGGAATCAAGCAATACATACAAATAATACAACATATATGGGAAAGAAAATACATTTTTTATTAGAAATGATTGGAGAGACTACAACCGTTATGCCTATGTGTTGAGAGTTCCTTCCAATGGCTCCTTGCCTCTAACTTCACCTTTCCTCCAATAGATCAAGAATTATTTTGACAGAGTTTGGGTATGCAACAGAATTCCTCCTCCTCTCACCCATGGGGGATGAGCCAGTATTTAAATTCATGGGAGGATAGGAATGGTTGAGGATCTCATGGATGAGGTGGATATAAGATCCTAAAAGGGAGTATTCAAGATCCAAGTGGTCCTAAACCATAAGGATGAGGCTCCATGGAGGTAAGCTTCGAGAAGCCTCTCGAAGCTTCTCTTTTTTCCTTGAAAACTTGAGCACCGCTCCTTTAATGAAGAAGACAGACAGTGTTAAGGGGGTAACACTTATTACAGTAAGACTAGAGGCAGTGGCACCACTTTTTTCTCATATATCAGGAGCGTTGAAGACTTAGGTAACGCTTTTTTTCAATGGAACAGGAGCGTTACTAGCTCAAAACAAGGAAAATTGCAAGGGGGTAATTTGTACCTTCATTTCTCTAGGGAAAACTTTAAGGGATTGGAGCAGACAAGAGAATACCTATCTCATAACATGAGGATGATGATATTTCGGTATATTATGGATCCACCATCCTGATTATTGATAATTCTCAGTTGGCAACTAAGAATGTTGGTGTGAGAATGTATCCATCTTTGATGGGATCTTTTAACATTTCCACACCAATCCTTACTATAGGTTCCACTCTTGGTAGGGAATCATTGTCAATGAGTTTAGTCCCATTTCGCACTATGTATTTGGAGGACCCTTGGAATCTCCCTTCTCTAAGCACTTTAGATGAAGATCCTAGACCTACCAAGATGGAGATGTCATTGTCTGCAATAGAGATCGCTTATCAAGATACTCTTGATCCAGTTGTAGACCCTAGTCGGCCTATTCGCGGAAAGAGGAGTACACCTTTGCACTACCTACTTGGGTATTTGTGTCATCACACTCACATGACTGCTTCAATGGTGTTTTTCCTTTAGATGAAGCAATTCTCAAAGCTAGAGCTTGAAAAAATCGAGTGTGATGACTTTAGACCGAGCCTTAGCGAGAAGGTTGGTAATCCCATGCTTTCATTAGGAACTCATGGTATATATGCTGAATGGAACATGGAGAATTTGTTATCTACAATCCCTATCAACACTTCTCAGACTTCTGGAAAGATAGAAAACATTTACATTGGGGTGGATTGTTCTCCTAATGATATTAAGGCATACACTGAACACTTTAAATAATTCTATGATGTTTTTGCTTGGTCGTATGATGAGATTCTAGGAATAGACACTCGGATTGTCAAGCATTGGATCAAGACTTATCCTAATGCTAAGGAGGTTTGACAATGTTTACACGTGATGAATCCCCTTAAGGAACCTACCATTAAGGCAAAGATAGAGAAGTTACTCAAGGTTGGGTTTATCTATACAGTTCCCTTGACTGAATGGATATCCAACCACATTTCAGTTGATAAGAAGCAGGGAACCATCTGGGTGTGCACTGACTATAGAGACCTGAATAAGGCATGTCCTAAAGATAACTTTCCCACACCATTCATTGATCATATTTTGAATGATTGTGCGGGAAGCAAGGTGTTTTCGTTCATGGACAATTTTTCATGATACTATCATATTCAAATCAAATCTGAGGACCAACACAAGAAAACTTTCATTTTTCCTTGGGGTACTTTTGCATACCAGAAAATGCCCTTTGGAATTAAAAAATGTCAAAGCTACATTTCAGCAGGTGATGACCTTTGCTTTTCATGACCTTAAGAAAATTATTGAAGTCTATCTGGATGATTTAGCATCTCAGTCCCATTTGAGAGTGGATCATATAAACCTTTGCGCTTGGTTTTTGAGAGATTTCGTAATTACAGTTGAATCCTCATAAGTGCATATTTTGTGTGAAAGTAGGTCGGTTATTGGGATTTATCATTTATAAGGAGGGGATTAGGGTCGATCCTCTTAAGTTTGAGGCAATACTTCAGTTGTCTCCCCCACGCACTATTAGACACCTTCAGAGTATCCAAGGGATGCATAACTTCTTACAAAGGTTTGTTGTCAACTTTTCCAATTTGACAAAGGGATTTATGCACCTTTTCAAGAAGGACACTCCTTTTATCTGGGATGAGTGAGCCCAGGAGTCCTTCGATGCATTGAAGAAATCCTTGGAATCAAGCCCCATGCTTAGTCCACTTGAGCTATAGCTGTGATTTCTTGTTATATGTGGTCGCGTCTCAAGATACAATTGGGATGGTTTTGGTTCAAGAGGATGATGAGCTCTATGAGCACATTTTCTACTATATTAGTCGTAACCTTATTGATTTCGAACTTCGTTATAGTCACATTGAGAAGCTAGCTTTAGCAACTGTTCATGCGGTTCAGCGGTTGAGATATTATATACTCCTTCACCAGACTATGGTTGTGGCTCATATCAATCCATTTCATTTCATCCTAACCAGATGGATGACAGGGGGAAAATATAATAAGTGGATTGTTATATTATAAGAGTTCTATCTTGAGTATATTTAAAAAAAATGGAAGAAATCGTTGGTCTTTGCAGAGCTCATGTCAGATTTTCCTATTTTGGATGAGGTTGAGATTCATGAATATTCTTTTGTTGATGAGCATATCTTTCTCATCTCGACCACAGAACCTTGGTATGGTGACATCATAGTATATTTACAGACTTTGAAGGTCCCTCCTCGCCTTTCACTGGATGAGTGTCAATGTTTATGATAAGTTGCTAAGAATTACCTCATTATCGGTGACACCTTGTATCACTAGGGGTGGATTTCATTTTACGTTGATGATTGACTCATGAAGAGGCTGAGACGATGTTGAATGAATTCCACAGTGGGGCATGTGGTGTTCATTTATCTGGCCTTGCTACAACCAAAAATACCTCGAGAGAAGGTTATTAAGGTTGTCAATATTTAAATATTGTGTTAATGTGGTCAAGTGATTCCACCCTTTGCAAGTGTTTGCACATAACATATGTTTGCATCCCACCCTGTTGCACCCTATTATCACTATCAGTCCCTTCACCAAGTGGGGGGATGACTTTATGGATTGCAACCCATCTTCGGCTAAGGGGAACCATCACATCATAGTGGTCATGGATTACTTCACGAAATGGGTAGAGGTTATGCCTACTATCGAATACAACGGTGAGACAGCCGCTCACTTCGTCTTCATTGAGGATTATTACTCGGTTTGGTATCCCAAGAGAGCTTGTCATGGACCATGGAAGGCACTTTCAAAATATGATGATCGATGAATTATCTTCCAAATTGGGGTATAGGAAAGAGTATTCCTCTTCTTATTACCCTCAAGCAAATGGATAGATCGAAGTTTTCAATAAATCCCTTAAGTCCATTATGCAAAGAACCGTTGCACAAAGTAAGAATAATTGGAACATTATGCTTTACCCTACTTTGTGGGCCTACCAAACTGTCGTAAACACTACCACCAGTTTTTCTCCATATTAGTTAGTACATAGGGTGGAGTCAATATTGTCGATTGAATGTGAGATCCCTTCCTTGAAACTAGTTGTAGAATTTTTACCAGAGACTTCTGACTTGGAAGAACATGCGGTCCACTTTGAACGCCTCGATGAGCAGCATTGGGATGCCTTGGTGTCTCTTGAAGTGAATAAGCATCGCGTGAAGGTTTAGTATGATGAGTTTGTCTGTCCCCGAAGATTTAGTGAGGGTGACTTGGTTCTTTTATATGACCAAGCTAGTGAGGCATTAGGGGTAGGTAATTTTAACCCCATGTGGCATGGGCCTTATGTGGTTAAACAAGTCTTAGAGAAGGGCGCATATGAGCTAGAGAATTATGAAGGGACAGCCTTGGCAGATCCTAGAAATCAGATCTATCTTAAAAAATATTATGCTTAATGCTTAGTCAAGGCTGATGCTTTGTATATTAGTGTACATCTAATGTCCCGGTTTTGACCCCGTTACATTAGATGTATATGATGTGTATATTGTAAATGATCATGGTGTGGAGTTAAAGGCCAAGGCCCCACCATTGATCGGTCACGTTATGTCTAGGATTTAAAATTGTCACCGATGCTATACCGGGGCATGCGGCATATATTATGTGAGTCATCATGTAAATATGCATCTATAATTAAAATGAACACAACCAGCTACGGTCGCAGCAACTAAATCGAATGGGGCATGATTTTCCCAAGGATAAGGATGTGTGGGGGGAATTTGTCAAACCTTGAGCCAAAAGGGGGAAAAACCCATGTGTCATCTTCTTTTGTTTTATCCCAACCACCTTCAATTAATAATTTCTGCTGGTAGCTAAGGGAAGTTATGGCAGTTAAATGTTTTGGGAGTGGGGTGGCAAAACTGTCAGTCCATGCCTCCACGCACACTCCACCCATAGTTGACTTATGAATGGAAAGGAAAAACGACTATCACCTCTCACGCAAACATTCTTCTCCTCTCCACGAGTTGCTGAGCACCCATGCACTGAAAATTCGCGTCCTCTTGGAAGTTGTTCACCTTCATGCACTTCCCATTTGGCCGCTCACTGTTTTCACGCACAATAATTTCCCTGGGTTTTACCCACGTGATTTTCTCCTGCAAATCCGCGTCCTCTCCATTGCTGTGCACTCTCACACAGAGGGATTCCTTCCCATTTTTGGTCTTCATGCACAGGATTTGGTGGATTTACCCACGCAGCAGTTTTCCTCTGCGGATTGGTGAATAGTGTGGCCATATCCTGTACTCACAGGACGATTGTGGGTTCTGCATTGTTGCTCACGCTCACCCACAGGCTGGGAGACTGTAATTTCTTCCCCAGCTCAATCTGTATATGTTTTCCTGGTGATTTCGTTGCCCAGGACGGGCTGTGTTTTTCCACGTTGTTGGTTGTGGTTGTTGTGGTCTTCCTTACATGCTAGGGGCTGTTGTAAATTCACCTGAGAGTCATTTTGGCCACGATAGGGCCAATAATGACTCAGAAGTCGTTTTCCTGTTTAGGCTGTGACAGCTGACTTAGTTGCTTGTGTGCAATGGTTGGTCTTCGGACTGTCAGAGGAGCATGGATGTTGGCTTAGATTTGCTTGATAAACCTGGTGGCTGGAAACCACACAGACAGAGCTAGAGGGTTGGCCTTCTTCTCCATCACCCCTGAATAGCATTGGAAGGGAATGCAGGGCCTGAGGGACTATGTAGCAGAGAAGGGACTGATTCCTTGTGTTGGGTGTGGTTGGGTGTCTTATAGGTCAGGCTAGCTCTGGTGTAGGTGTTCTTGGCTCTGTAATGAGCTCACCAGCTTAGCAATTTGCCTTCTCCAGCTCCTTAATGGCCTGATAAACCCAACTCTGTTGGCTTGGCTATGTGTTTTGTATATCCCTAGATATATGTAAGCCTGCTAGTTCCTTTACTCTTTGGAGAATCATGCCCAGCTCGGGGGTGGCAGCGTTGCTGAGAGATTAAGGAGCACATTGGCCTACGGTTGGGTGGAACGTTGCAGCGACGTAGCTGGTTGCGGATCGAGTTCATCATAAGATAAGTGATCTTGTATACTTTACCTCTGCAATTCTATATTTACTATTAATTAAAATGAAATGAACATGTTGAATACATGCATGTATGAATGCTGTTGGTTTCCGCTGTGGATGAGGATTAAATTGCATCTGTGCATGACGAATAATCCTGTGTGCATATTTTAGTTCAAATTTGTTAAGCATTATGTTTATGCAAATCATTGTGAATCTTCATGTTCATGGGCGGTTAGCCTGGGTGGTTTAATCCATGGATCGCGTCTCCTTTTTCGGTTGGAGGATCGGGGACGTGACAGTATGGTATCAGAGCTTTGGGTTGCAGCAATGGGCCTCTATGGGCCAAGAAGATGCAGTGACAGAAGGTAGAATAACCTTCTCTGTTCAGCAAAGCAGCAGCAAGTTTCAAAAAAATCGCCTAAGTGTTTGAACAGTCGGAAGGATTGGCGGAATTGACTTCCGCTGTAGCGGAAGGTTTAACCTTTTCCCATCCACCGTTGCGGACGGCGAAGTGATTCTGCATCCGACGTGAAAGACCGCCAACAGCCGACGCGGTAGAAGAAAGACAAATTTTATAAATTTTGAAAATTTGCCTAAGTGTTGGGAAATCGGAAGCGGGAGTGATCTCCTGTCCACCGTTGTGGAAGGATTCATGAAGTGAACTTCCGCCAGTCGGAAGCGAAAGTGGTTCGTCAGTCCGCCATTGCGGAAGTGAAATCGCTAAAGCTTCCGACCAGAGAGGCCGCCAACGCCCGAAGTTGAAATTTTCTCCAAGTAAGAGCGGACGTCGGAAGGATTCGGACTTTGGTGAGCCGCCGTTGTAGAAGCCAAAGTCATTTGGCTTCCGATCCAAAAGTCAGCCGACGCCCGACGTTAAAATTGTTCTCCGTAAGTGCCGATCCGGAGAAGTTAAGGTTTGGCGAGCCGTCGTTGTGGAAGCCAAAGTCATTTGGATTCCGATGTCGAAAGTCTACCGATGTCCGACTTTTAAGTTGTTCCAAGTGCCAAATCAGAAGAGAAAGTGTTCCGGGAGCCGATTCGGGGGAAGAAAGAATGGAAAGAGGAGCCGATTCGGCGGAAGAAAGAATGGAAAGAGGAGCCGATTCTGCAGAAGGAAGAATGCTTCCGACTTCCAATGTTGTGGAAGAGAAAGCAGTTTCCAGTCCGCCATTGCGGAAGCCAAAGACATCTGACTTCCGATGTGGAAAGACATCCAACTTCCAATGTGAAGGAAAGGAAAATTTTGAATTTTCCATGACGTTTCTTAGTAGACTTCGACTGTTTCAGAGGGATTTTTCGGCTATTTTTCAGGGGAATTTTCAGGGTTGAAAAAGAGAAATTGGAAGCGATCTAATGCGCCAGATTGCGCGAAAACAAATGTTTTACAAAAAAAGAAAAAAAGAAAAAAAAAATCTACAAGGGGGCAAGCCCCCTTGACCCCCGTCGTCCCCATCAGACAGTTATTCCTTGAGGAAGAAAATTCTATGTTGGGAAAATTTGTTACTTTTATGATCAGCACCAGGGAAGGTAAGTGATTCTGATTTATATGCTATGCATCTAACGTTTGTGTTATTAACACGTTTGCAGAGTCATAGTCACCTTCCAGGCAGTATTCTAGGTAGTGTGGTTGGTAAGTAAGTTGCAGTTCAGTATGAGAACCCATGATGGGTATGATGCTCGGGATTCCTATGAGCATGCCCGAGATGCCATGGGAGAGAATGCCCGAAATAGAAATGATGACATAGAGTCTAATGGAAGGAGATTCCAAGAGACACCATCAGATGTTGCAGCTACTATGAGAAGCTTGATTAAAGCCCAGGAAGAGAAGCATCAGTTGAATGCTGCAATGTTGCAGAGTTTGACGGACTTGCAGAGAAGGATAGACTCGAGACGAGGCACAGCAAGACCAGAAGGCAGTAAGAGCAGTACTAGGAGAAGGAGAAGGACCTCTAGTGGGTCATCCGATTCTGAAGAATCTAGCGGGGATTCAAGTTCATCTTCCCACAAAAGAAAAAGAAAGAGACACCATAGGGATCGCTCTCAGGATGAATTTAAGAAAGCTAAACCTCCTACGTTTGACGGTGAGATAAAGACTAAACAAGAGGCTGAAGCTTCGCTTCTTGGGATTAAAAAGTACTTTCAAGTGCATGATTATTTAGGAAATATGAAGGCAAGAGTTGCCATATTCAATATGAATGGAAGAGCATCCATTTGGTGGGAACACTTCAAGCAAGTGAAGAGGATCAGGGAAAGGAGACTTAAGTGGAAGCAGTTCAAGAAGTATTTCAAGCAGAAATACCTATCTGACAGGTATTATGATGACAAGATTAAGGAGTTCCATGAGCTAAGATTGGGACAGCAAACCATGGAAGAGTATGCAAATAAGTTTTTGGAGCTATTAAGGTATGTTCGATACATCAGAGATGAAAAAGTAAAGGTCCAGCATTTTCTGAGTGGATTACCTCAGTCTTACAAAGATCGGATTTAGTTTTATGAACCTGGAACTCTTGAAGAAGCAATAAGGAAAGCTAAGTATTGCTATGAGCAAAGCAAAGGTAAACCTGATTACCATAAGGCATGGAAGGACAAGAAGAATGAGAAGTTTGACCAAAGGAAGAAAGGTTTCAAACCTTCTAGCTTCAGGAATCAGCAAAAGCAGCTATCCCAAGCTGCGAGTAAGCCAGTTGGAGTGATCGGAGAAAAGCCTAAGGATCCACAACATAATAGAGGGCCACTTCAATGTTGGAAATGTGGAGGACCCCACATGCGCAGGAATTGTCCACTCGAGAATGAGAGTGCAGGGCCAGATTATAACGTTCAAGAAGCAGAAACAGTGGGTCAAGTAGCAAGGGCAGTTCCTAGGATCTATGCAGCACTGGAGGACCCTCAAGCAGATCACTAGTCAGCTGTGGTTGAAGTAGCAGGTAAGATTGCTGAGCAATCTGTTTCTATTTTGATTGACCCTGGTTCTACTCACAGTTACATTACTCCTAGAGTAGTGGATAATTGTGCTTTTAAGAAAGTGAAGCATAGGAAGTCTTGGTTAGTTCAGCTAGCCACTGGAACTAAGAGAAAGGTCAGTGAAGTGGTAGAGAAATTCCCATTGGTTATGAATGGATTGGTCACTTGTGTAGATCTGAATGTTCTACCGCTTGGTTCCTATGATGTTCTCATTGGAATGGATTGGTTAGAAGCTCACAGGGTGAAGCTCGATTGCTACAATAAGACTTTCGAATGCATGAATAAAGAAGGGAACCTAGTAGTTGTGAAAGGCATTCCAAAGGTGATTTCAGTACGACAGGTTTCAGGAATGCAGTTAAAGAAATTCTGTAGGAAGGGTTGCCAGTTGTATGCAGCTCAGATTTTGGAGGAAACGAGAGATGAAACCCCTAGGTTGGAGGACTATCAAGTGTTACAGGAATTCAGGGATATGTTTCCTGATGAGATTCCAGGGCTTCCTCCAAAGCAGGACATTGATTTCACAATTGAACTTGTGCCAGGAATAGCAATAGTGTCCAAGGCACCCTGCAGGATGAGTACACCGGAGATGCTAGAGCTAAAGATGCAACTGCAAGAGTTGTTGGAAAAGAAGTACATTCGCCCGAGTGTGTCTCCTTGGGGAGCACCGGTTCTGTTTGTAAATAAGAAAGATGGTATGCTCAGGTTATGTATTGATTACAGACAGTTGAACAAGGTTACTGTGAAGAATAAATATCCTTTGCCTAGGATTGATGACCTCTTTGATCAAATGAGAGGAGCAAGGGTATTTTCCAAGATTGACTTGAGGTCTGGTTACCATCAGGTAAGGATCAAGGATGAAGACATTCATAAGACAGCCTTCAGGACAAGGTATGGGCATTATGAGTTTGTAGTGGCACCATTTGGTCTCACAAATGCACCAGCTACATTTATGTGCCTTATGAATAGTGTCTTCAACAGGTATCTGGATAAGTTTGTTCTTGTTTTCCTTGATGACATTCTTGTTTATTCCAAGAATGAGGAAGAGCATGAAGAACATTTGAGACTGACATTAAGTTTGCTTAGGGAGCATCAGTTGTATGCAAAACTAAGCAAATGTGACTTCTATAGAGATAGAATTCAGTATTTGGGTCACATTATCTCAGAGGAGGGTATATCTGTAGACCCTGAAAAGATTGAAGCCATTATGAATTGGCCTACTCCAAGAAATGTGACAGATGTAAGATCTTTCATGGGACTTGCAGGATACTATGGGAGATTCATTGAGGGATTCTCCAAAGTTGCACATGCCATTACTTCTTTGCAAAAGAAGGGGATGAAGTTCGAATGGACATCGAGGTGTGAAGAAAGCTTCCAGCAGTTGAAGAGTGTTCTCACTAGTGCACCAATATTAAAAGTTGCAGATCTAGGGAAAGATTTTGTGGTGTGTACTGATGCATGTGGACAAGGGCTTGGAGGAGTCCTTATGCAGGACAACCACATGATATGTTACGAGTCAAGAAAGCTAAAGAAGCATGAGAAGAACTATGCCACTCATGATCTAGAGCTTGCAGCCATAGTACATGCTCTCAAGATGTGGAGGCATTACTTGATGGGCAGGAGATTTGAGCTCAGAACAGACCATTGTGGTATGAAGTATTTGTTTGATCAGCCTACTCTGAATGCTAGGCAAGCAAGATGGCTGGAATTTCTATGTGAGTTTGATTTTGAAATCAAGCATATAAGGGGAAAATAGAATAAGGTAGCTGATGCACTCAGCAGGAAAATGCAGGAAATGCATGCGGCATCTCTTAGTATTTGCCAATCAGATTTGAGGCAGCAGATTGTTAGTCATGCTGCTGGAGATGACTTGTATGAGCAGGTAAAAGACAAATTGCAACAGCAAAGCCTTGAGAAGAGGTATGAGGGATATAAATTGGAAGAAGGTGTTGTGGACTTCTCACTTTTAAAGGCAGAATTTATATTCCGAATGTAGCATATTTAAGGAGAGTTGTTATGGATGAAATCCATCAAGCTCCGTATTTTGGTCACCCAGGATATCAGAAGACGATTGCTACAGCTAGAAAGCAGTACTTTTGGCCAGGTATGAAAAAGGACATGGCTGAGTACATTTCAAGATGTATGAAATGCCAACAGGTAAAGGTTGAGCATCAACATCCTGCAGGTTTGTTGCAGCCTTTGCCAGTTCCAGAATGGAAATGGGAAGTTATTTCCATGGATTTTATTACAAGATTGCCGATGACTTGGAGACAACATGATTCTATCATGGTTGTGGTAGACAAGTTGACTAAGGCAGCACATTTTATACCAGTTAAGTCTACATATGAGGCTGGTGACATTGCAAAGATATTCATGAAAGAGATTTTCAAATTGCATGGATTGCCTAAGGCAATAGTCTCTGACTGAGATGTCAAGTTCACTTCCAACTTTTGGAAGGGGTTGTTTGCAGATTTGGGTACAAAGCTAAACTTCAGCACCGCATACCATCCTCAGACAGATGGTCAGACAGAGAGAGTTAATCAGGTGCTTGAAGACATGCTTCGCATGTACGTGATGGACAAACCAACCAAGTGGGAAGACTACTTACAGTTGGTAGAGTTTGCGTATAACAATGGACATCAAGCATCCCTGGGGATGAGTCTGTATGAAGCTTTGTATGGAAGAAGGTGTAGGACTCCTGTGACTTGGGATAATCCAATGAACAGGATTGTGCTTGGACCAGAATTGCTCAAGGAAATGGAGCAAGAGGTTGTAAATATCAGGCAGAAGCTGAAAGCAGCACAGGACAGACAGAAAAGCTATGCAAATAAGCATAGGGTGAACAGGGAATTCAGTGTTGGGGATCACGTTTACCTTAGAGTGAGGGCAAGGAAAAGTTCCTTGAAGCTTGGAAGTTGTGCCAAGTTTTCACCTAGATATTGTGGGCCATTTGAAGTGCTTGAAAGAATAGGGCGAGTTGCATATAGACTTGCATTGCCTACTACCACTAGAGCTCATAATGTTTTTCATGTTTCTTTGCTTAAGAGATATGTACATGATCCTAACCATGTGATAAATTGGGATGTGATTCAGGTGGAACCCGAGGGAGAGTTCTGAATCAAACCAATGCGCATCCTTGACAGAAAGGTCACCATGCTCCGGAACCGAGCCATAGGGAAGGTAAAGGTGCAATGGGAGCACTACGGGCCTAAAGAGGCTACATGGGAGCTAGAGGATGCCATGCGATTGGCACATCCATTTTTGTTCAATTTTGCGGAACACTGAGGTGATACCAGTGTAGCATTTTGTTCAATTTTGTAAGCACTGAGGACAGTGCTATTGAAGGGGGAGGGGAATGTAATGTCCCGATTTTGACCCCATTACATTAGATGTATATGATGTGTATGATGTAAATGATCATGGTGTGGAGTTAAAATCCAAGGCCCCACCATTGATCGGTCACGTTATGTCTAGGATTTAAAATTGTCACCGATGCTATATCGGGGCATTCGGCATATATTATGTGGGTCATCATGTAAATATGCATCTATAATTAAAATGAACACAACCAGCTACAGTCGCGACAACTAAATCGAATGGGGCATGATTTTCCCAAGGATAAGGATGTGTGGGGGGAATTTGTCGAACCTTGAGCCAAAAGGGGGAAAAACCCATGTGTCATCTTCTTTTGTTTTATCCCAACCACCTTCAGTTAATAATTTATGCTGGTAGCTAAGGGAAGTTATGGCAGTTAACTGTTTTGGGAGTGGGGTGGCAGAACTGTCAGTCCATGCCTCCACGCACACTCCACCCATAGTTGACTTATGAATGGAAAGGAAAAATGACTATCACCTCTCACGCAGACATTCTTCTCCTCTCCATGAGTTGCTGAGCACCCACGCACTGAAAATTTGTGTCCTCTTGGAAGCTGTTCACCTTCACGCACTTCCCATTTGGCCGCTCACTGTTTTCACGCACAGGAATTTCCCTGGGTTTTACCCATGCGATTTTCTCCTGCAAATTCATGTCCTCTCCATTGCTATGCATTCTCACACAGAGGGATTCCTTCCCGTTTTTGGTCTTCACGCACAGGATTTTGCTGGATTTACCCACGCAGCAGTTTTCCTCTGTAGATTGGTGAATAGTGTGGTCGTATCCTGTACTCACGGGACAATTGTGGGTTCTGCATTGTTGCTCACGCTCACCCACAGGCTGGGAGACTGTAATTTCTTCCCCAGCTCAGTCTGTATATGTTTTCCTGGTGATTTCGTTGCCCAGGAGGGGCTGTGTTTTTCCACGTTGTTGGTTGTGGTTGTTGTGGTCTTCCTTACATGCTGGGGGCTGTTGTAAATTCGCCTGAGATTCATTTTGGCCACGATAGGGCCAATAATGACTCAGAAGTCGTTTTCCTGTTTAGGCTGTGACAGCTGACTTAGTTGCTTGTGTGTAATGGTTGGTCTTCAGACTGTGAGAGGAGCAGTGATGTTGGCTTAGATTTTCTTGATAAACCTGGTGGCTAGAAACTACACAGACAGAGCTAGAGGGCTGGCCTTCTTCTCCATCACCCCTGAATAGCATTGGAAGGGAATGCAGGGACTGAGGGACTGTGTAGCAGAGAAGGGACTGATTCCTTGTGTTGGGTGTAGTTGGGTGTCTTAGAGGTCAGGCTAGCTCTGGTGTAGGTGTTCTTGGCTCTGTAATGAGCTCACCACCTTAGCAATTTGCCTTCTCCAGCTCCTTAATGGCCTGATAAACCCAACTCTGTTGGCTTGGCTGTTTGTTTTGTATATCCCTGGCTATATGTAAGCCTGCTAGTTCCTTTACTCTTTGGAGAATCATGCCCAGCTCGGGGGTGGCAGCGTTGCTGAGAGACTAAGGAGCACGCTGGCCTACGGTTGGGTGGAACGTTGCAACGACGTAGCTGGTTGCGGATCGAGTTCATCATAAGATAAGTGATCTTGTATACTTTACCTCTGCAATTCTATATTTACTGTTAATTAAAATGAAATGAACATGTTGAATACATGCATGTATGAATGCTGTTGGTTTCCGCTGTGGATGAGGATTAAATTGCATCTGTGCATGACGAATAATCCTGTGTGCATATTTTAGTTCAAATTTGTTAAGCATTCTGTTTATGCAAATCATTGTGAATCTTCATGTTCATGGGCGGTTAGCCTGGGTGGTTTAAGCCATGGATCGCGTCTCCTTTGCCGGTCGGAGGCTCGGGGACGTGACAGTACAATTGTATAATTTTACTTTTGATCCCCTTGTAGTGATTTGGTTTGTTGACATGCTTCCCTTTGTTGTGGAATATGTCGACGGAGTCTTCAATATATGTAGGATACGTTCACAGTGCCATCTGCCATACCCAGAACTCATCCTCGATTGCTTGGGTCATTTATACATCTATGGGTCATGTAGTGTCTTCAGGGGGTGTATATCTCCATCCATCATCCAACAATGTTGTTGAATATAGTGTAGTGATTGAGCTACTTTGTGATGCCATCTCTCATGGTATTCGATCTCTTGAGGTACGTCTTGACTCACATTTGGTTGTATCATAGTTAAATGGTGTGTATCATATCATAAATCTAACTTTATTATGGAGATTCTTACAAGTAAGATTGTTAGAACAGAAATTTGTACACATAACATACATTCATATTCCTAGGATATATAATCATGTCGCTTATTCTTATGCAAACTATGTATTAGACTAATATTTGTTACATCAATCATGAAATCACACACATTCCATTCACATTCAATACACATGTAAATATAATAAACCGATCACTGTAAGCATTTTCATTTTCAAAATATAGTCCAAAAATGGTGGCATAGTACAAAATGTCATGGTACAAAATTGGGGCTCCAAGCCACCAAAAAATAGTATACAACTGGTATGTAATGTCTATCTAGGCCTCTATGCTTGTGTACTAGGGTGATGGTCATGAAAGCACATGACAACATTTGCCAACTGTCTGAAAAGTCTAACCCATGCATGGGGCACCCCCAGTACATGTCTCTGCATTACTTCGGGAAAGTCCTCGACTTGCACCATAGGCACCCTGTGCATCATACAGACAAAGTTGGTATGTATGCTCTGTAGTGTACACTCTAAATATGCAGCTAGGATATCATCACCTCATCCTCTATTATGATGTCGAGGGAGGCCATCCGACCGTCTAGGTCCCACATCTGCATGTGCATGACTAGTATTAGTACATGATGCCACCAAAAATATGCTTTTGTATTTCATTATATCATAAAATACAAAAAAAATCAAATAGTTTAAAAAACACATTTGGTATTGTTACCTAGATCACCATATGCAACACCTTGTGGTAATGGCATGTCTAGGTCTCCACGGAAGTTGATCCCTGCATAGGGATAGTCATCCACGTCCATGATCTGTCGCTATCACCAGTCATAAAAGTTTGGGGGAAATAGAGTGGTTGTACTAGCTCCCCCCAGTCATTGCATCAACTCTGCGCACCAGGTCTGAGTTTGATCTCGTAGACCATGAGGATGAACCTACAGTCTTAGGCTAAGGACCAATACCTACTCGAAGAAGAAAGTACTGAGAATGATGGCGAACCCAAAGTTCCTTGTCCTACCCAACATATTCTCTGTAACACCAAGTTTGTCATGTCATCACAGAAGGAAGGAGACATCTCAGAGGACTAGGATGAATTTACTAGGTGGGAGAAATCCCCCACCGATAACCAAGCTCTATTGAACTTAAAAGGGAAGTTTCTCTTATTGACATATTCATCCCATTTGTTATAGCTGATTTTACCATACATGGTAGATCACATATATATGGCCTTCCTTGTCCCTCTATAGACTCTTTGGACCCCATGGACTATTTTTGTACCTTTGATGTTTCCAAGATCATCCCTAAAAACACTCATTATTTGTTGTACGCAACTTTTAAACCCTTTCTCGCGTATATACGTGGATATTACCCCTAAACCCGTGTACATTGGAATGTGTGCAAAAGGTCAAATATTTTTGGAGTTTCCCTTGATGTGGATCCGAGTCACTTATCTCTTGGTCTTTCATATGCCTCGAGATCGCTCATATTTGACCTTCCACTACCCCATTGAAGCACTTTATAAGGAACCCTTTGGATACATTGAAGGAAGAGGAATAAAAGAGCAAGAAAACTATAGTCCATTGTTGTCGTAGCTTGCTTATACTTTAGTCTGCATCCCTTTGTCCCTATGGAGCCTCTGTTGATGCCTCATGCATCACAAAGATGTCCCAATTTTGTATATTGAGTCTATGCTGCCTACACTCAGTCACCATTCGCCTTTATGCTCTTGTTCAAAGGAAGTTGAATCCTGAATCGGCCATTCTTCAGTTGTCTTGACTTTGCATGTCAGCCATTCCCAGTACTATTACTAGTTCATGCACATCTTGTTCGAGTCCTTCCACATTATACAACGTTGCTGAGTACCTCATGTTGGTTGATGGGGGATGCCTTAATGCCCTCCTTCCAGTGGATTACATCCCATTGACTTCATATCATTTATTCTGGGATAGGATTCTAGATTCATTTGAGTGCCTTGAGACTTACAGTCATCAGTGGTAGGTTATCTCACCATCGATAGTTTTGAGAATACATCAATGTCCCCTGATCAATGGATTCTTCCAAGTGTTCGACCTCAAAACATTTATTCACACTTGTTAGATTGCACTCTATTACCTTGATTCCCATTTTCATTATCGATGGATGATCTCGCGTCTGTTAATGGTATACATCAATGAACAGTAATCAGATGATGGACTACTGTGTTCGACCTCGACACTTCTATTCACATAGTAGGACATGTACTCATAGCGGTTTGTGTAAAAGACTTTCCACATTGGTCACATTTATTATATGCTACCTCCTTGATCATGCCAGTGTTCATGAGATTTCAGCTCTCGTGACTTGATTCCAGTGTATGTCAAATATCTTCAACTTTCATGGAGATCTTGGTCCTTTGTATATCATCATCATGAAGATTCTGATCTATTGTATATTGTATGCGGCAATGAGCACACATGTCTATTGGGCCCTGGAATTGTCTATTTTTTCATCATTTATCGACATACCTTTCATCCATTTTCTTACCATTATTTCCCATTTATCATTCCATTTTCCATCCATTTGTTGTAGCTGCGCGTAAAACAGCATGCTACTTCCATTGATGTTTTAAGTGGTTAATAATGATTATTTTCTTTTATCTTTGATG
>LPNX010986762.1:199744-259883 GCA_001517045.1 Pseudotsuga menziesii | reverse complement strand
GAATAAGTATGCTCTCTTCTTGCGCCTTGTTGCGATCTGGAAGATCAGAAAGTAGAAAGATAAGGAATGGGTATGAGATGTTTTCATGAATGCTTTGAAAACCCAGCTGTGACTGTGCTACAGGTAAAAATTTATAAGTTTGATATATGTGTGTGTTGCACATCATGATATGTATTTAGTTTTTATTTTCCATAAAAATACACATGTTTTATTTCAACATTATGTCATTTTTTTAAGAGTTGCAGCTGCGGCTGCAACAGACTGTGTAAGTCAATATAGGTGCTCAAAGCTTGAAATTTTTGGTATGGATGTGTGTTATATTTAAATTTACATCATTAAAAACATTCACACCTATTCCGATCACTTTTGGGGGGTCAAATTTAATTTATTGAATTTTTGGTGGCAATTTGGCTTGAAAATTTTACTAGAAAACAGTCGGCATAGTTCATTTTTGGGAGACCAAATGGACTTATTTTTAAAACCTGTTTACACCCCAAGTATCCCTTTGAATCTAGTTTCCAAAACAATTTGAATTTTTACAATTGGATGTCAAACGAAAATTTTATGGCCAAAATACTAACAGGGTGTCTATCTGGCAGCTTAGGAACAGAGCTGGGACAGTCCATTTTTGGATTCCTTATTGGACATATCTTGAAAACATATTTCATTTATATATTCCCCTATTAATCTAGTTTACAACGCAATTTTAATCACTCCATTCCGATATCGTATGCAAATTTTATGACCAAAATACCGACTGCCTATCACAAATCTGCATTCCTAAAAACTCTATTTTCTAGGAAATTTATTGGCTTATTTGACCCATCAATTCTTGTTGGATTAAAAAATTGTTTCTAATTGATATACCTACATGAATATACTTTCATCTCCAATTGGAATCACATCAATCCATTATCAAACGAAAAATTTAATCCTAAAACTGTGATTGTTGGTCTAATCCAGAATTCGAAAAAAACACCTTGTCATGCAAGCTGTTACTGAGTGATTTGAAACATCATTACATAGAATTTTAAAAACCTTTTTATAATGGAAATAGACCTATGAATTTAATTTAATTTGTCTTTTGAATCACTCAAATTGGACAAGGAACGAAGAAGCTATGATCAGAATATCGTTGGTGAGTCTAGATGGACATTGCTCCCGTGCAGGTATAAAATGGATTTTGCTTTGTTCATTTTTCTTTGGATTTTTTTTTATAAGTAATTGCTTGTTGTTTTTTTTTCATAAGTTTTGGGTGAAGAGAGACTAATCATCTCTCTTCTTCCATCATTTCATATCTTATTGTAGGCAAGTGCTAGGTTTTTGCAAGTCCTTGGAAGAAGAAGGTCAACGCATGCACGAGTGACTCTTGAAGACTTTTTCTCAATTTGCAAATAGATTAAGCACATAAAAAAATGGAGAGATTGATGTGCAAAGCATACAAATTCCAATGTTTCCAAAAGTCAAGTCTCATTGCACCATGCCAAGAATCATTTTTGTACACCTGTCATCCCACTTGTTGCCGAAAGAAACCCCTCAAGAAGCCAATTGCACTATGGTAGATTCATTCACCCTCCTCATTTCAAAACCCTAAAAATCCATTCATGTCAAAGTCTCATTTTCCACTGCTTATGTAGTCACCATAACCGTTTTATTTCCCATCACTACTACATCATGAATTCACATATACTTTCCACTTCTGAGTTTCATGTTGGTTCTATTTTTCACTATGATTCTTCACAATCATTTATTTTGTACTCGTATTGGATGATGTGGAATTCATTAAGGTCCACCTTCCAATGGTCTTGTCCCATTGACTCCGACACATCATCTGGGATCGAGATTAGAGTTTTTATAGTGCCCTGGTATCTGCATGAATCAATGGCAGATTTCCTTGTTGTTAATCATGGGGATTCATCAATGCCTCTTGATTGACAAATCTTGCAGGTGACTCGACTCCAGCACATCCATTCGTACCTGTCAAGATGCACTAAGGTACTTTAGAGCTCACTGTCATCAAAGGTGAGTTTCTTCACATTGGTTAACAGCATACATTAATGGTTGGTAATCCAATGATTTCTTTCCATGCTTGACTTCAGCACATTCATTCGCATGGTAAGAATTGTACCTCGGTTTTGTAGAAGCGGAAGATTATGTGATCTAATGGTTTCAACAATGACTTGCAGCATCATTTGTTCAGTAGTTTTGCAATTCTTTTCCATTTTCAGTTCAGTAGTTGATTTTCAGAATAAGAGAAAGGACTTTCTGCTTCTATGGTAGAACTTCTCCTCATCAATTATCTCAGTAGTTAGTCTTACATGCAACCAGCACAACATCATGGATCAAATTCAGTCTCATCCAGTTTCAGCTCTCATATACATATGTCTCAGCATCAAATCAGCCTACATAGCTCCAACATACACCAGTCCATTCATGTCAACCAAGGAATCCATGGAGGTAACACTTGAGGTAAAATAGCATGAGTTTTTGATTTATTAAAGATTTAGGGAAATGTCATGAAGAACCACTAAGCATTAGCCATTTCCATTGTCTATATAGAATTTTATGTCCATCCATTTCCATCATTTCCCATTCAATTCTAACACTTCATCATTCATGCACATCCACGTCAATTCCTACCCAACATCTCACCAACCCAACTGACCAAGCATAAAAAAAAGGGATACCTTATTGTTGTCACACAAGAACCAACAATAGGAAGTCTTGCTGCTGCCACACAAGAACCAGCAGTAAGAAAAGAATCATTGCTACTGCCACATAAAAACCAATAATGAGGAGAAATAAAGCAGTTGATACACTTATTGAAAGAAAAGGATAGGCTGGACACAAGTTAGTTCACTTCCACACAACTGTTGAGAAGTTAGAGTTGACATCTTGATACTATGAGTTGATATACAGTCAGATTTGATTTACATATGCTCTCATAGAACTTAAATGCTTGGGTTTTGTTGATTGGAATTTAGACATAGATTCTCACTGCCCAAACAAATCTCATCCTTACTCATTAAAAATCACGGTCATTTTTTATCTATTTGTATCAGTTCTGATTTTTATTAATGTAGCTATCTTCAGCAAGTATGCAACTCTCTTGGCATTTGAAAAAAAAAGAACTATTAATTATCTTCTCAATCATATTGCATATGGGGTTTCTTGTGCCAAAAAGTTCCAGAAAGTTATCATAAGAAAAAGTGCAGCCAAGAGTATCAGATACAGGAAATTATGGTGTGCATCTTCAACATAGAATGGATAGCATGGGTTCCAAAATCTCTATTGTATATTCAGGATGCTACTACAGTCTTAGAAGGAAGTCTATGGCAGTGTTTGAAAAATGCTTGGCATTATTTGAAGTGTTACAAAGCACTCCACGATAAGGGCATAACCAAAGAAAATTCTAGCAGCCTTCATTCAACCATGAGAATGGATGAAATTTACTGTGGTTTATTGCAATAGAATTTTCCATGAATTTGATGAGAAAATGGTTCTAAAACTCTTTTATTTCCCATGAATGATAATTCCTGTAGTAGAGTTTGGCTTGTGAAGATCACCGATATCCTTTTTGGCACTTGTGATATATGGAGGGTCTATAAATTCTGTGATTGTCAGATGATATTTGAGCAGCTTGGGTCATCATAAAAAGAAATTTGCAAATGTGATCTCTTGCTAGTATGAATTATTCCTGTGCATTGTCATTTTATTTTATTTTTGCAATACATTCTGAGCACTTAACTACAACCATGTGGAATCAAAAATCGAGCTCACACAGTCAATTTCAAATAGCATACAGTCATTTTTCAGGCAGCCTACAGTCATTTTTGTAAGTCAAGTATGTGTTTCCAGCTAGCACGTATATAAAAATTGGATGTTGGCAGTGATAGTGCAGATACAAGAAAACAAGAGTCCCAAAGTTCACTTGATTTCATGAATGGAAGGTAGAATACTCAGTTTGGGGGAGATGGTTGTTTAAAACTAAGATGACAACTCTTCTTTTGCATGAGGACATGAAAAATTATTCAGTTTGGGGAAGGAGCTACTATGCTTCCTGGTTTTCCATTCACATTCATATTTCTCATGCATATTGTTCCTCACATAAAATGCTGAATTTGAATTGAGCATATCTCACAGAACACGAATTGGATCCTCATGAAATTTGGACAGGAAATGTATAACAACATGATGAATAACCGTGGCAAGTTTCAGCTCAATTCAGTGCACGGTTTTCGAGAAAATGACCATCATCATCTACAACCAATTTGCATTTTTCTCGAAATTCGTGATGTGGGTTTATTTAATTTTTGGCATAGAGATGCATTAAGGTGGTAGTTACTTGCTTGAAAAATTTCAGCCCAACCCAGTTCGTCCTTTGGTAGAAAATGGCTTTAGAAGTTTCCCATTCAAAAGGCTGCAACACCGTAAAATATTGTCGATTCCCGTTTTCCGTCAGCTGCAACACCGTTTCTCGTTTTTCCATCAGCTGCAACACTGTTTCCGGTGAGCTGGGAGTCCTTTTCCGGTAGCTGCGAGTTCTTTTCCAGCAGTTGTGAGTCCGCCAAAATCGCCGCTAAATTTAGCGTTGTTCCACCAAAATCGCCTCTAAAACCTCCGCCAAATTCGCAGCTAAATTTAGCACTGTTCCGTTTTCTGACAGCTCCGAGTCCTTTTCCGGCAGCTGCGAGTTCTTTTCCGGCAGCTGTGAGTCCTCCAAAATCATCGCTAAATTTAGCGTTGTTCTGCCAAAATCGCCGCTAAAACCTTTGCCAAACTCTCTGCTAAAATAAGCTGTGACTCCACCAAATTCGCTGCTAAATTTAGCGTTGTTCCGCCAAAATTTTCGCTAAAACCTTCGCCAAATTCCTTGCTAAAATAAGCTGTGACTCCGCCAAATTTCTACTAAAGAGCTGTGAATCCGCTAAATTTTCTGCTAGATCCTCCGCTAAGTGACTCTGTTAATTTCTATTAAACTCTTCATTTCTTCTAGCTGCAGCTGTGCGAATAGTAAAATGAAGAACAAGTGAATGAGTTTTTCTAGTTGGATGCTACACAGGTATTGGGTTGCATGAGGACATGCAACAAGTTCAGTTTGGGGGAGATGTTGGGCTCTGGAATTGTCTATTTTTCTATCATTTATCGACATACCTTTCATCCATTTTCTTACCATTATTGCCTATTTATCATTCCATTTTCCATCCATTTGTTGCAGCTGCGCGTAAAACAGCATGCTACTTCCATTGATGTTTTAAGTGGTTAATAATGATTATTTTCATTTATCTTTGATGAATTGAATACTATTATGCATAATTTTACTAATGATGGTTTATGGAGTGATTTGTCACGTACAGGACGCTCATAGCCAGCTGTTACAACCTTAACCGAAAATGCATGCCACATAAAAACACCTTGATTCGTGTCTTGATTTTCGGGAATATGGAAATGAATCTCAAAAATCCAAGACATGGGTTTTGTGCGTAACATCCTCATTTACCTAACTCACTAGGAAATATCCAAACAAAGCTACAGTTTGCGATATGCAGGTGTTTCTTCAAGAGGGTATTTTCCATATTTAGTGTTACGACCGGTTCCAAAGTTGCCAGCGGTTACGGCCGTGTTCCAGCTGTTACAGATCACAAGCTGGGGCTTCAGTTCTTCATTTTCCATGAGATAATTTTATGTATGAATATGTAATCAATCTCATTGAGAAGGGGATGATAGAGGATGATAGGAGATGTAAGATAGGATTAGGCAGGATAGGAGAGAACACAATGTTATGATGTAGGATTTGATCCAGATCCATTGTAATACTTTCATTCTGATAATACATGCTGGCAGTTTCTTAATTTTGGAGTTGTATAGTTTTATTGTGGAGATCTAGCTCTNGGATAGGAGAGAACACAATGTTATGATGTAGGATTTGATCCAGATCCATTGTAATACTTTCATTCTGATAATACATGCTGGCAGTTTCTTAATTTTGGAGTTGTATATTTTTATTGTGGAGATCTAGCTCTGCTCAGTGGAGGAAGGGCCCTCTTCCCTGAGCAGATGCTGGTAGTGTTAATTGTAAGTTTGTTATTGTTTATATTTGCTTATTATTGTGTTCATGCTTTCACTCATTAATTGTAAGTTTGTTATTGCGTGCTTTCATTCATTAGATTTTTCATAGTCATTGTGTTGTTAATTCATTTGATAGATCGTTGGCCAACATAACAATTCTTTTAGATGTATGCAATTAGATCTTGTTGTATAAGAATTTATTTTGTTGAAGTGTGATCAGATTTACAATTTGGATTTCTGAATAGGTTTAAGTATTGATTTACTTTCCAGAAGTTGTGACCTAGTTTACAAATAGTTTCGATTGCATACCAATAGATAACAGTGTCAGGTAGAAATTGTGCTCGCATATATCTTGCACGATAGCTTTGAAATAAAAGACTTTCTCGGGTTGATAATTTATGTTTAGCACCCTGTATGTTAAGTTTTAATTAACTGGCATATAGTGGGCATGACATTTTGGCGCCGTTGTCGGGAAAGTTATTAATTGTGCAAAAGTACATCTGACATTGTTTTGTAGATGCATTGTTAAAGTAGGGCATGTAGGTTGCATGATTACATTTCAGTTTATTGAATTTATTGANACTCATTAATTGTAAGTTTGTTATTGCATGCTTTCATTCATTAGATTTGTCATAGTCATTGTGTTGTTAATTCATTTGATAGATCGTTGGCCAACATAACAATTCTTTTAGATGTATGCAATTAGATCTTATTTTATAAGAATTGATTCTGTTGAAGTGTGATCAGATTTACAATTTGGATTTATGAATAGGTTTAAGTATTGATTTACTTTCCTAAAGTTGTGACCTAGTTTACAAATTGTTTCGATTGCATACCAATAGATAACAATGTCAGGTAGAAATTGTGCTTGCATATATCTTGCACGATAGCTTTGAAATAAAAGACTTACTCGGGTTGATAATTTATGTTTAGCACCCTGTATGTTAAGTTTTAATTAACTGGCATATAGTGGGCACAACAATGTCACAATTTGTATATCATGCCTATTCATGCCCATTGTACTCTTATGTATCCAGGACTGCTATATGTATTTGCAATCATGTGCAGAGTTTGATTATTGTATTATACTGTTGGATGGCTGGTTCTTCCACCTGATTCTTCATTACTCCACTTCTGGGATGGATTTGTAATGTATTTCGACCATCATATTACCCCTCTGACCTCACACATTAGGGGGCATCTGTTATAGCTGATTTTACCACACATGGTAGATCACATATATATGGTCTTCCCTGTCCCTTTTCAGAATCTTTGGACCCCATGGACTATTTTTGTACCTTTTATGTTTCCAATATCATCCCTAAAAACACTCATTATTTTTTGTACGTGACTTTTAAACCCTTTCTCGTGTATATACATGGATATTACCCTTAAACCCACGTATATCAGGATGTGTGCAAAAGGCCAAATATTTTTGGAGTTTCCCTTGATGTGGATCCGAGTCACTTGTCTCTTAAACTTCCATATGCCTCGAGATCACTTGGATTTGACCTTCCATTACCCCATTGAAGCACTATATAAGGAACCCTTTGGATACATTGAAGGAAGAGGAATAAAAGAGCAAGAAAACTATAGTCCATTGTTGTTGTAGCTTGCTTATAGTTGAGTCTGCATCCCTTTGTTCCTTGGAGCACTTTGTGTTCTTCCCAAGCTTGCCTTTGTTTGTGAGCTTGCTATCGAGAGATGGAGGCCCAGGTGGAGGACTTAGTTTCTCCGGTTCGCAGACGTGCCGACAAAGGTTGTCCCTCNTATCATTCCCCTTAGTGGTGTTGTAAGCACCACCCATTCTACTAACAAGTTGACAGGAACATTCAAAGGAGGAGCCTCAAGATAGCACATGAAGAATCTAATGAAGAGATGGCATATGTAGAATTTGTTACCTTTGAATTTCCCATCAGAGATTTGAGAGGAATGGCACCAATGAAACGAATTCCCCCACATGTTCTACCAAATTTTTACGGTTTGGAAAACGAAGACCCTGATGTATTTTTATTTCAATTTGAAGTACTTTGTAGAGGATATGGTTATTGTGCTAATGATCAAAAGTTGAATGTGTTTCTCCTTACTCTAAAAGGAACAACCCTCTGATGGTTCATGAACCTCGGTGGGAATTGTATACAAACTTGGGAAGACATGAAACATGTATTCTTGAAAATGTATCAAGATTATTGCAGGGTCAATGAAGACATCTTTGAAATGACACAAGGAGAAGAAGAGAGTCTGGAGGAATACATAGAACGATTTCAATATAACCTCCAAATATCCAAACAGAGGAAACTAGAGAAGGAAATCTTAAAAACACTTCTACTCAAGGGAATTCGAGCTGAATGTTTAGAAATATTGAATCTGATCAGAACATGTAATGTATTTCAGTTAGCATATGATGATATTTGTGAGCTATATAGAAGGTATTCAAGAGGAAACTTCAAGACTGGTAAGAATTCTAAGAAACTTTTATCTCTATTTTTGAAATCTGCTGCAAAAACAAGAGTTTTACGAGCTGAAATCAATAATTTATTTGAAAATTCTAATGGTGGTATCAATGATTCACTAAATTCAGAATTGGTTATTTTGCAGAATAAGGAAAAGCAGGAGGAAATAAGAGAAGCAAGGAATTTCCCTTTGGATAGTCTTGAAAGTTGTGGTATATGTGACTTGAATCATTCTACAGATCATTGTTCCTCTTTACCAAAGATGAAAGAAACATATCATAGAGATCTGGGAGTTGTAGCCAACTCATTGCAACAGTCATGTCAACCATGGCCTACATCTATGGTTCAAAATTCTATCCCTCCATTTTCTTACTCTCATACTCAACCATAGAANATTTAAATGAATATTGAATCCATGGTTGCTTTTAATTGCTTATACATTATTGATTATATATGCTAGAGTAGGTCTAACACCATTATATAGCATGCTTGTCTTGTTTATTGTTGTTGAGAGAGCAAATTGCTAACACAAGCGGGATTGGAAAAAGCTCAACGGGGATCTACATCAACCGTCTAGAATAAGGTATGTTTCGAGATCCTTTAGTGTTAGATGTTGTATTTCTCTTTCATATCGGGAAGGGATTGATTTCTACGATTTCTCTATCTATTGTGGTACACCCCAAGCCATAGGAAGTTTTCTCTGTAACACCATTCCAGACACATTAGAAAGGGATCAGAGATCACTGAGGGATGAGTCAAACTACGGTACCGAGATAAGAGAGGCACCACTGAGTCAAATGCTAGAAACTTATCAATCCTCTTACTTATACCGTCAGCCCCAGATCTTCCATTTCTCCATGTTAGTCCAGCACAGATCGAGGCTAATTCGACCATCCATCAATAATTTACCATGTATTTTTCTTTCAATGCTTATCCACTATACATCATCTCCTTATTAATTACAAGAACTCAACCAATACAACGTCAGGAAAGTCTAATAGGAAGTTAATAAAATCTATGTTTTCAAGTCTTGGGTACTAAAACGTTGATCTCTAAATCAAGTTTCTTCTTCCTTAAATTAAGTGAATGAAATGAATATATATGTTGTCTTTCATATCTATCTATCTCTACTAGTAGCTACATTGTGTTGATGCCCCATGATTCTTATAAGTTGTCGTCCTCTATGCATTGATTTATGCATGCTACCCTATAATCTATAAAAATGGTTGTTCAGAAATATCATTTAAGGCTTGAAATAAAATTACATAACTGTTGAAATATTGTAACTTCAAAGGATATTCTAAATGTATTTTACTGATGTACCTCAAGGGAGATGTTATTATTCCTCCGTCGAAATGTTACTATTGTAATTGGTCATCATAGAGTCACGAGTTAAAGCATCCATTGTAAGTCGAGTCAATAGTACCCCAATGAATATAATATAATACTATTTTGAGTCTTCCTAGATGAAGTCGGCCCAGTCAGTTTAGTGGGGATGACTTGTTAAGGTAAAAGTCAAGTGGCTTAAAGTGTATAAATAGAGGAGTTATGTTCCTCATTATAACACGAACTCACTCACTTGAGTAGCTCATAGGAGAGAGAGAGAGAGAGAGAGAGAGAGAGAGAGAGAGAGAGAGAGAGAAATCACCAAGGAGGAGAATACATGTTTTGGGGTTTTATCTTATACATCTTATACAGAGAAAGTTTTGTTGGGTTTTCTTCCCCTTGAGGGTTTCCCAAGATAAATACTGTATCTATCTTGTGATTGTGTTTCTTTCAATTATTATGCATATGCTACTGTTGTGAATTTTGATTAAACACTAACTATATATAGATTAGCATATGAAATCTTAACATGGTATCAAAGTTATCCTGAATAGAACAACAAGGTGAAACACTCTCTCCTCTCCCTCCGGAAGAAATTAGGATTTCTGCAAAGTTTGGAATTTTGAAGATCTACTTGTATAGAAAGTTACACCTCCCTAGAGCGTATCTATTGATACCAGGATAAAAAAATTTGGGTGGTTGAATATTCGAGAAAGGGTTTGGCCCTGAACCAGAAAACTACAGAAGACCAAAACCAGAAATTTTGTAGAAATTGGAACCTCGCAAGTAATATTTGAAGGGTGAATATTTAGAATCTACAGAAACCAAGTGGACAAACCAACTCACCTCATTCAAGTGCATCTCCTGGTAAGCTCAGCTTTTCATTTTGGAAAATTTCAATTTTTTGTGACCTCCTGGATAGGATGGCCCCAAGCACTAAGCTTGAGGATAAATTGGAAGGCATAGAAAACTTCCTAGCATAGAAGTATAGGATTGGTCTCATTATTAAAGAGAATGGCCTTGAGAATTGCATATAGGATGAAGTTGAAAAAACAAAATAAGTTGAACCTAAGGAGAAGCATGAGCAAGACCTAATCAAGGAAATGATGATCATTGTTGATTCTATCAAATATCACTTGATGCCTCAAGTTTCATCTCAGAAGAAACTGAAGAAAATGTATGATGCACTTTATATAATGTATGAAGGAAGTAACATCAATAGAAAGATGAATTTTAGAGCTCACCTAAAGGGCACAAAGATGAGCAAAGGAGAATCAATTCAAGATTACTTCACAAGGGTATCCCAGTTCAGGGAACAACTAAGTTCTATTGGAGACACCCTTGATGAGGATGAACTAGTTGTGAGCGATCTTAATGGTCTTGCTAGACCTTGGGACTGATTCATACATACTCTATGTGCCAGAAAAGAAAGTATGAAGTTTGACATTGTATGGGAAGATTGCATTCAAGAAGAATCTAGAGTAGCTAAGAGAGAAGCTCTACTTAGAGAATATGATCAAGCTCTAGCCATACATATTAAAGGAATAAAACAATCAAACTTCAAGAAGGTTAATCATAAACCTTCAAAGAATAAGTTTCAAAAGAAAAGAGTAAACAAATATTAGTCAAAGTATAAGTGTTATAACTGTCATAAGATAGGACACCTTTCCAGAGAGTGTCCATCATCATCAAAGAAGAAGAAGAACAAAAGACATGATGCTCATCTAGCTGAAGATGAGGAAGAAGAAGAAAGACCTCGAAAGAGACTGACAAAAGAAGAACATGTACTATTCTCTGTACTCTCTGGGTCTATAACACCTAGAGAAGATACATGTCTTATTGATAGTGGTGCTTCAAAGCACATGATAGGGAAGAAGAAAACTCTATCAAGACTTGAAGAAAATAGATCTCCTCAAAAAGTATCACTAGGACATGACTATCAATATCGCATCAAAGGTGTTGATCAATCAAGCTATAAGATTGACTCTGGAACTTCCATGAAGATGGAGGAAGTATTGTATGTACGAGGTTTGAAAAAGAAACTACTTTCCATCTCAACACTAGAGAAGAAAGGATATAGAGTTGCTTTCATAGATGGACAACTACTTATGTGGTATAAAGGAAATACACTTGAAGATGATGTGGTCCTTTGTGAAGAAGAAGGAGGATTGTACAAACTCAAAGGACATCTAGAGACAACCCTTGTCCATGAGACCACTAGCTCAAGTGAACTATGGCATGGGAGGATTGTTCACATAAACTACAAAGCAATTCCATATGTGAGCAAGGTGGTAACAAGGTTACCAGATCTAAAGATTGATCATGAGGGAACTTGCGAATGATGTGCAAGAGGAAATAACATCAAGAATCTCTTTCCAAAAAGTGAAACAAAGACTAAAGGTGCATTGGAATTAATTCATTCTGATGCATGTGGTCTTATGCCCTCCACATCTTTAAGTGGATATGAATATTATTTCACATTTATTGATGACTATTCAAAAATACATGGATATATTTATTGAAGAACAAGAGTGAAGTGTTCGGGAAATTCAAGGAATTCAAAGCCTTGGTAGAGACCAATTCAGAAAGAAGAATCAAGACACTAAGATCAGATAATGGTGGAGAATATACCTCAAAATAATTTGAAGCATTCTACAAGGATGCAGGAATCAACAAGGAACTAACCACTCCTTACAATCCTCAACAAAATGGTGTTGTGGAAAGAAAGAATAGAATCATTATGGAAGCAGTGAAAAGAATGATTCATGACCAAGACCTCCCCATGCACCTGTGGTATGAAGTAGCAAGAATATCTGTGTATGTGCAAAATAGGTTATCTCACAGTGCTCTTGGATTCAAGACTCCTGAAGAAATGTATACATGAAAGAAACCTGAAGTGAGCCATCTCAAGATATTTGATTTTCTATTATATGTACATATTCCGAAAGAGAAGAGAACCAAGTTGGATCCTTCTAGAAATAAGCGAATATTTGTTGGATATTGTGAAGTCTCTAAAGCCTTTAGGATATACATTTCAGGATTCCATCATATCGAGATAAGTAGGTATGTAACATTTGATGAAGAGACAACTCTTAAGAAATACAGAAGGTGTCAGCTTGAAGAAGTACATGAAGAGGATGTACCTCCCAGGAAGGTAGAAGTTGAACCCTCTCCTAAAATAGCAGCATATGAAGATCATGATATGTTAGAACCTCAGGAACCCCCTACTATGGATATATCTTGAAAGATAAAACTTTATTGGATAAGATAAATCATACAAGAAGCAGAGAGCTATGGAGCTCGAGAAGGGTCCACAAGAACAAGCAAAAGATCAAAGCCATACTCCAGTTATGTAGCTTTGATGTGTAGATCAAGAAACCACCAGCTACGAGGAAGCTGCAGAGAAGAAAGTGTGGGTGTAAGCAATGATGGAAGAATACCAGTCAATAACGAAGAATGATGTTTGGGATATAGTACCCAAACCAAAAAACAAGAGTGTCGTATCTTCGAAATAAATCTACAAGATAAAACATGTTGTTGATGGAAGTATTGAAAAGTACAAGGAAATATTTGTGGCTAGAGGATTCTCTCAGAAAGAGGGGATTGATTATGAAGAGAGATTTGCTCCAGTAACAAGGTACACTTCCATTAGAACCGTCATGGCGCTTGCTTCCATGATGAAGTGGGATCTACACCAGATGGATGTAAAGACAACCTTCCTTAATGGTATGATTGAGGAAGAGGCTTACATTGAGCAACCACACAGATTTGAAGTCGAAGACAGATTGACTCATGTATGTAATTTGAAAAAGGCTCTGTATGGACTGAAGCAAGCTCCTAGATATTGGTATGGAAGAATAGCTTCTTGATGATATTAGGATTTACCAAAAGTAAAGTTGATCCTAACCTTTACATGAAGATTACAAATGATGAAACTATCATACTATTACTGTATGTAGATGATCTATTTCTAACTGGTAATGGGAAACAAATCACAGAGAGAAAGAAGAAACTAGTCGAAGAATTTGAGATGAAAGATCTTGGACTAATGCATTATTTCCTCGGGCTGGAAGTGTGGCAGAGCCTAGAATAATATTTCAAAACCAGGGAAAGTATGCAGTAGAAATATTGAAAAGATTTGATGTGTTGGATTGTAAATCCATGGCCAAACCCATGGACCAACCTGAAGCTATTATCTGATGAATCATCAGATTTAGTGCGCATGACTCGATATAGATAGATTATTGGGTCATTGATGTATCTAATGAATACAAGGCCATATATATGCTTTGATGTGAACACCTTAAGTCAGTATCTAGTTAAGACTAGATGGGTTCACCTGATAGCTGCAAAGCATGTGATGAGGTACCTAAAGGGTATGATAGATTTTGGACTATACTATGTTAGCGATCATGACTATAGACTATATGGATATACAGATTTAGATTTGGCAGGAAGTGCCACAAATAGGAAGAGCACCTCAGGTGGATGTTATTTTCTGGGATCCACCATGATCTCATGGTTTAGTAAGAAACTGTCCAGTGTTGCTCTTAGCACAGCTGAAGCAAAATACATAGCATTTGGCTACACTAGTTGTGAAGCGATATGGATTCAGAAACTAATGTCAAGACTATTTGACATGGATTTGGATACCACAGTGATTATTTGTGACAACCATAGTTGCATAAAGATGACAGAGAATCCTTGGTTCCATGATAAATCAATGCATCTAGAAATCTGATACTTTTATATAAGGGATATGGTACAAAAGGGATCCATAAAGCTCCAGCATGTGAGTATCAATGAGCAAGTTGCTGATGTGTTGAACAAGCCTCTATTTTGAGTAAAGTTTGAATATTTCCATGACAAGATTGGTGTAGTTCAAAAAGACTTTCCTCACAATGAGGAACAGTGATGATACTACAAATGATGAAGATATGAACTCTCTTTGAAAAGGAGGAACAAGTCGAAGAAATGGACTCTCCTCGAAAAGGAAGAATAGGTCGAAGATATGAAACCTCCTCAAACAAAGGGGGAGCAGGTTGATGATATGGATCCTCCCAAGAAAGGGGGAGTGATAATAAGTATGTCATTAATGAAGGGATGACATTGAAGATCCAGTATGAAAGAGGCCAAGTATGCCTGAAGATGCTAACAAGGTCCAACATTCAGTTGTGAAAAATAGTATCCTCTCTTGAGGATGGGCTTGCAGGAAATAACACTTTGTTCCTGAGAGTGGTACTTACTAGCTAAGGATGGCCCTACAGACGTTACTCTCGCATGGAGAGTACCCACATTCATTTGTGGATACTGTTTAATAACACTCGCTTAGGAGTGGTCCTAGCTTTGAAGCTGAGGGTGCTCTACGATGAGTCCTTATGGACGATAGGGCCTGCATTTAGGTGCGGTCAATATCTTCCTTACATCCATTACTCTTTCATGGAGACTGTACCTACATTTATATGTAGATTCCATAGAATAACACTCGCTTGGGAGTGGTGCTAGATTTAGTGCTAAGGATTCTCAATGATGAGTCCTTATGGACGTCGTATTATAACACTCACATGGAGTGGTCCTATCTTTCACACTAAGGATGCCCTACAATGAGGGCTTGCATATAGGTGTAGTCAATATTTGCTGTTGTAGACAATAATATTGTATGGAGAGTATTCCTACATGTACATGTAGATGTCATAGTATAACACTCCCTTGGATTGGTCCTAACTCTAATAGGCTAAGGATGGCCTGCGATGAGTCCTTGTGGATGACAGGTCCTGCATTCACATGCGGATGAGATCTACACTTAGTTATAGATGATTGAGATGGTCAATACTATGCACCCTTCTCATTAAGGGGGATTAGGCTGATGGATGATTACATCATCCTTGGAGCTTATTTTTAAAGTGATAGGGATTGATCATCCCGCAAAGAGATCATGTGTACTGCAGGTAGTGCGGCTGCAAAGGATTAAGAAGATTGAAGTGTTGCTGCAAAGGATCAAGAAGATCGAAGTGATGTTGCAAAGGATCGAGAAGATCGAAGTTCTACTACACAGGATAGAGAAGATTGAAGTGCTACTGCACAAGATCGAGAAGATCAAAGTGTTGCTTCAAAGGATCGGAAGATCAAAGTATTACTGCAAAAGGATCAAGTGATCGTGTGCCACATAAGATGAAGACATTAAAGAGTAATTGTTCTAGTTACTGATGATTGCTAAAAAAATCCTATGGAATATAGATGTATTACCTCGATACTGCTAAGGATTCTCTCTCGCGTTACTCCTATAATTGATGATGATGTTGTCAGTAGAATACCCTTCTCGTTAAGTGGGAGTGTTGAAATATTGTAACTTCAAAGGATATTCTAAATGTATTTTACTAATGTACCCCAAGGGAGATGTTATTATTCTTTCGTCGAGATGTTACTATTGTAATTGGTCATCATAGAGTCATGAGGTAAATCCTCCATTCTAAGTTGGGTCAATAGTACCCCAATGAATATAATATAATATTGTTTTGAGTCTTCCTAAGTGAATTTAGCCTAGTCAGTTTACTGGGGATAACTTGTTAGGGTAAAAGTCAAGTGACTTAAAGTGTATAAATAGAGGAGTTGTGTTCCTCATGATAACATAGACTCACTCACTTGAGTAGCACATAGGAGAGAGAGAAATATAGATCAACAAGGAGGAGAATACATGTTTTGGGGTTTTATCTTATACAAAGGAAGTTATGCTGGGTTTTCTTCCCCTTGAGGGTTTCCCAGGATAAATAATGTGTCTATCTTGTGGTTGTGTTTCTTTCAATGATTTTGCATATTGTTGGGATATTATTAAACACACTCATAACTTGGGATAAAATATTTAATCATTATTTGATTAAATTCCCACCCACTAGCTAATTATATGGCATCCACTTGCACCTTAAAGTCAACACATGTCATCTATACCCTAGGAATGCTTTATTTTTTATTCTTGGTTGATCTCGACCACTTTATGGACTCCCAAAATTAGTAACTGTGCTTTCCTGTAGTTCTTCCTTATTCTACTTTTACCCAGCTTTTATGTGGATAAGGTAAAGCTAGTTAAAACTAGGAAACTGATATTTTTATTTCCAACCAATTCTCCATGAATTTCTCTCCATGTTCTAGGATTAGCATGTTTTTCCATCACTCTTGACAACTCACTCATGCTTTTGCTAATTCATGAGGTCCTTAACTGATTTGGGAAGTGCTTTAGTCACCTATGGGGGTTTATCATATTTGGGAAGTATGATTTATGAGCTAGCATTGAGTTGTCTTCCATCAACTCCAATCCCTTTATAAGGATATATTACCATTGTAATAATATCAATTATCATTTATTGATCATTCATTAATGTTTGTTCATTAATTCCTCTTCTTCTCTCTTTATGCTAATTCTCTGTAATTCCCAGTGAGGTTAATTGTGTGCTTATATTCTTAGCTTGTTTATGGAATTCATGTTGGCATCAAGGAATTACAATTATGACATGGTATCCGAGCCTAGGATATCAAAGTTCTGACATGGTATCAGAGCTTTGGGAGCTGATCAATTAATTCTCCTTTCAGATTTGCAGGTTCATTTGTAGGTGCAACAACTTCAAATGGATTCGAAAGTTCCTCTACTAACCCCATTCAACTATGCTGATTGGAAGCCAAAGATGAGCGCATACTTGAAGAAGCAATGTCTCTTTGAAGTCTCCATTGGTGCATTGAGTGAACCTGAGTCTTATGAAGAGAAGATTAACTGGATGAATAATTGTGATAGAGCTTATATAATTATGTGTTTGGGAATTCCTCCAAATATACATAATCTCATAGATTCTATTGAATATTCATTTGAGCTTTGGAACAATTTGGACACATATTTTGGTATGTAGAAAGTAGAAGATGAACCATGGGGTGAACCAAACATCTCCTCAGGTGCTCTCTCAAGATGTCTTGGCCACTACATTCTCTAATGAATTTATTTATGATGAAGAAGTTTCTCATACAGTTCATGTTGCTGCTACCCTCTTTGATTCGAATGCTTCCTCCTTCAATAAAGAAGCAAATATTGAGGAGCAATCTTTTTCTGTGTCTCTTGAAGATACTGATGACAAAAAAGAAGTGACAAATGGAGATGCTATTGTTATTGATGATGATTCACTCACACATTCATTGTTCTCTATGTATTTTATCTTAGATTCTGAGATCTATGTGTCAGATCCTTCACACTTTGTGCATAACTCTCTCATTGATGGTGCACAACCCAATGACTTTTAGGATATTTTCTTAGCCATATAAAGTCCAATTAGTGTCTTTCCACTTACCTTACTTGATCTCATGTGCTTCTGCATCTCCTCCTTTATTCTTGGCATCAATCCTCAGAGCCTCTTTGAATATTTTGAACATCTCCTTCCTTCCTCCTTTCATACTTCTACTACAGAGGATTCATTACCAGTGTATTCCCATGAGTCTATCGATATTCTTATATGTGTTCTTTTGGATTTCTTGGAATCTAGATCAACCCATGGATCCCATTCATTCACACTATTTGATCCTATGCCTTCTCTATGTTCCTACATGATCACTTGCACACATCCTCTCTATGTAAATGAAGTTGGAGACCCCATACATTCGCTTGGACTCTTATTTCGCCTATCTGGAGCTGATTTCATCTCTATTGGTTTGAAGTTCAAGTCATTACATCATCTTGGAGCTGATTACAACTCACAAGAGCTTTCACATCATTGGATCTCAGTTGTTCTACATGGTCATAGTTTCCATCCTGTAGTTGTCCTTGATCCAGGTGATCATATTTATCTTCTTCCCAAGAAGAAGATTCCTATAGACATCAATATTTAGTTTGGAGCAACATCAACAACATTTTTGGTTTGCCTCTCATGTCCTATCTTGAGGGAGGATTTTTCCCATGTGGTTTTGCCTCTTTCCTCAGCTTTTGGACATAATAATTGTTAAAGGGGGGCCATATCCTTGTTGATGGTCCCTATATGCATCCATATGCATCTATATTTTTGACATACCATCATAAAGTTAGAGTTAAAGGGGGGTTTTGGGATATTATTAAACCCACTCATAACTTAGAATAAAATAATTGATCATTATTTGATTAAATTCCTACCCACTAGCTAATTAGTTGGCATCCACTTGCACCTTAAAGTCAACACATGCCATCTATACCCCAAGAATGATTTATTTCTGATTCCAGGTTGATCTTGACCACTTTATGGACTCCCAAATTTAGTAACTGCGCTTTCCTACAGATTCTTCCTTATTCTGCTTTTATCTAGCTTTTGTGTGGATAAGGTAAAGCTAGTTAACTAGGAAACTTGTATCTTTTGTTTCCAACCCATCCTCCATGACTTTCTCTCCATATTCCAGGATTAGCATTTTTTACATCACTCTTGACAACTCACTCATGATTTTGCTAATTTGTGAGGTCTTTGACTGATTTGGGAAGTGCTTTAACCACCTATGGGGGTTTATCATATTTGGTAAGTCTTATTTATGAGCTAGCAATGAGTTGTCTTCCATCAAGTCCAATATCCTTTATAAGGATGTATTACCATTGTAATAATATCAATTATCATTTATTGATCATTCATTAATGTGTGTTCATTAATTCCTCTTATTCTCTCTTTATGCTAATTCTGTGCAATTCCCAATGAGGTTAATTATGTGCTTAGATTTTTAGCTTGTTTATGGAATTCATGTTTCCAAGGCTTTATAATTATGGCACATATGCTACTTTTGTGAATTTGGATTAAACACTAATGATATCCAACTTAGCATATGAAATCTTAACACTAACAACCAATATGATCTGTAGTTTGCACATACCCTATTTTGCACAAAAACCAAGTCATTGTCTATACTAGGATGCATGAGCTCTGGCTGGTTCATTCAAACATGTGTATGCCCTATCCACCCTATAAAATAGGCATATCCAACACACACACCCAATGAACTATCAATTCAAATGTTTTTTTATGACATGTGAGTAAAAACACACCATTAGTTCCACTTAGCATTCAAGTGATACTTCAAAATATTTATGCATTAAAGAAATTCTTCAAAAGAATGAAATCTAAGGTAACATAAACTTCTTGCTTCAACTTCTAGTGTTCTTTATCAAGATTAATATTTGTTATTTTCCAATCCACATATTTTCTCATCATAGAAAAAAGTTTACAAGTCTCATATGCTTTGTCTTTCTCCTTGCAACCCATAAGGACTCTTTTAATCTAAACTCCACTAGAAACTATCATGGCTATTCTCTATATATTTCCAATTTCATTCCTTCTTCATCACAAGTCTCTAAAACATCATGAATTAAATGCACAAATTCTGACTTCCTTTTGTGGGGTAAAGTAGCAATTGCTTCGGTGCTAATAAAATTAAGGAAATCCAATGTTGCAGCTTGTTCTATAGTAGCTTTGTTTGGAGACCTCCGGTAGACCTTCTTGAAGAGGTTCCCTTTCTTTTCTTGACCTTTGATATGAGTATCCATGTAATTATGGGAGTGCATTATTTGTTGTTCTACTTTTCAATTTGTTAACTTTCTTTAGACACACATCATGTTGTTACTTCTTAATGTGTAGTCTTTAGAAAATGAAATCCTTCGGATGTTCCTCATGTGAAAGAAAACCATCTGTCCAATTAAAAAAAAAACACTTTGAGTTGAATATAAACCTTTCCTCTATAAGCATGTTAGTTGTAATTTCCTTAAGACAATGGCTTAAAACTTTCATTACAACTCCCACTTGTTTTCCTCATATGAATTTGAACTTGATTACTGCAATATCAATATCAAGACTGAAGGTAGGGACTTGTTGCATTGCATATCCCCTTGTTCTTTATATCTTACTTTAGCTTTGCTTCAATTCCAAATTTACAAATATGCCGTACTTGATGTTTGTTGATGCTTTTATTATGGTGTTTGTTAATAGTGCACTTTTTAATTGAATACACTTGCATAAATAAATTATACTTGGTTTCCTTCTTGCATCTTATCTCCATGTGCTAGTTGGCAATGTTCTTAAACATCTTTTAGAAGCAGCAATGATGTTGAGCATTTTTTAGAAGCAACAATGATGTTGGGAATTATTTAGGGTATTTATACCGAAAAAAATAAGATGGTTCTTAATAATCACTTTGCTAATATTTCTATGCTTTTCATTCGATTGGTGCTAGAAGTGGTCAACAAGGATTTTAGATACAATCTAGATGACTTCGAGTGAGTTGTCAATGAGAATAAATCTAAGTTTTGGTTAATTGGATTCAATGCAATCCCTACATGGGTGGACTGACCATGGAGGATGAAGAGATATGGGAAGATCATAAGCTATCTAGGCACCTCTTTTGGCTATGGTATTTTACCTTTTGCAATGTGGATTGGTGAATTGGGAAGGTTTATTTAAAGATTCAACAATAGTATTACAAGCCTTTTCCCTTGACTAGTAAGTTTACTATAACTTAAAAAAAATAATGTAGCCATGTGCTTTATTTGTCATGCTAGTTTTCTACAATAACACAATATTTGACATTGGAGAAGATCTTGAAAGCACTTTTCTAAGTTATGTTTCATGGAGCTACGAGGTTTCCTTTGGTCCATTAACATTTATGTGTTATTCCTAAGGAGGGTGGGATTGATATCTTGGATATTTGTATGCATGGGACTCTTGTGTAACACACTTGATTGTAAGATGTCTTGAAGGAGATGCTCATTAAAATTGTCTCATCATTACAACACCTTTCATAGCATAGACATTGGTAAGATACACATATAATTCAAATTTTTATGACGATGATCTCTCCCTAGATGTACAAAGTTCAAGGGCATTTTATGCTTAAAAGGATTTGGGAGGCATGGAAGTAGGTTGCCTAATGGTTGTCTTGGGATTTTATGGGAAGTTGAAAAGAGTGTGATTTACGGTTTAGAGTTATTTGGACTTTTGGAGGATTTAAGGACAATGCATTTATAGCTTTCTACAATTTTAAACAAAAAGACTTATTGAAAATGTCATTTTTATTTAGAAAGATAACATGATTATCATAGTGTAGAATGGATTGATTGGATAATCCTTGCTTATAAACAAGGTCTCTAGTCTTAAATAGATGCATTGTTAGAGACTTACATGTATATGAATGAAATATCTAACTAATATTAATAACCTTATACAATGATGCACCATTTAAAGAAATTTGTATGAATCATAGACCAATAATATGTTTGAACTTCGTAGTTGGAAGCCTTATATTTCATAGATACAGTTTTATAATGAATTTATAATAGTTAAAAGATTTCCTTCTTAAGAAAATATAAGAAAAAAATAAATTTTTTTAAACAATTACATTTTTTTTTTAAATGTATCTTTGATGATGTCATTGGGTCCCTGGTTCGCTTTAGAAGAAGACATTATTTTTAATCTTTTCCTTCCGCAAATTTAGGCAAGGTGCTATTTTGCTAAGAAACAATGATCAGGACTGCTCTCCCAAAGCACACTCTGACCTCGATGACGGGAATACGTTTCCCTACCGTCTATAATTTTCTGTGCAACACAAATAGTTAAAATAAAAAATACAATATTCTCCACTCCAATTCTCAATGGACGATATCCGTCTCTTCCCATATCTTGAAGAATACCTGACTAAGCCCTGTATTTAGTTCTACCTGGGCACTGGGGAGAGGTCAAAGTTACTGAAATGCAAAAGATTCAGTGAACTCTAAGGAGGTGCCACGTCATTCTGGTGAGTAAAACGTTCCATTATTAAGTGGAAAGGATGTCTGACTAATCGATTATTATTATTATTATTTGGTTTAATTCATCTGACTGGACTCTTTATCCCCTTCCCTGCCTTCCACACTGTGCTGCTCTGTTCCGATCGTATTTGATCCTCGGGATCGTTGTGGGTTCCAAATTATCACCAAATATATCTGTCAGCTACTTTTCGTGGGCTCTCAATTTGGCGGTGAAAATGGCGCTCTTTGAAACCTAGATGCCATCTGGGAGGGGAAAGTCGGGCCTTTTCCTCGATGCATTGTACTTACCACAATCTTTTTACTGGACCTATGTGATTTCCAGAAATCGACAGAGAAATGGTAAAGCCCTGATTAACCTTCGTCACAATCAATTGTTTATATTATATATAGATATATTTTTGTTTTATATATAATGGAGAATCTATTTTCTGAGTTTCTTTTCTTCTTTTTCGCTTTCGTAGATGCCATCGGCTCTGCAATCATGTGATGCTATCAGCTTAATTCTGAAAAACCTAAAATTGATCAGGCAATACCCTTATGCCCAACACCGGATTCGGAAGATTATGAATTGGAGCTTATTTTTTTGATTCGATCGAGATTGCCATGTATTGGAGGAGGAAAACCTATTGGATCTGAAATCTCAACGGTGAGTTTTTGTTTTTTCGATGAAATGTCTGTTATTTTTTTCTGAATTTAAAGTTTCGTTTTTATCTGCTGCATAGGGGCATCTCTAATAGCTGTCAAATTAGTATTGATCCAACCCCCTTCTGAAAAAAAAGGGGGTTTTATTCATGTGAAAAATCCAAACTTTACCAAAATTTAGAATACAAAAGTACTCTCAATAGGGCGTGGAAACAAACACCGATGGAGTTCTCTTTTCATTGTCCCTTGTTTTTCGCTCTCTTAGCTAGATAACATCAGAGTTGAGCTGAGAATTGTGGGCTGCTTCTGCTCTTTTTCAGTGTCAGAATTCCAGAATATGATCGGCAATAAAGGGTGTTCACAGTTAACCGATGCCCATGTGGTTTTTCCTGAATTGAGATCAAAGATCTGTATGTTTACAGAATCTCAAGATTGTAGCAAAGCCATAGAATTTTCAGTGTATTAGACTTGGCAATGGTAATTGTCTGGTGAGGCATGTTTTTTAGGGGAACTTGTATGCTTGTAAATGGTTCTAAGGATACATGTGACAGAAACAAGCAGTGGCTTGGAAATGAAGAGAAAGATCCACATGCCTACATTCAAAGAAACAGAAAAGGCGTATAATAATCAGTCGATGAAGGTTGTTGCTGATAATTATGTCTAGAGAGGAGTATGCTTCTGAGCTAAGATTTGTTCGCTTGTGAAGGGTTTGAAAGAGTCATTTTTGGAACGAAGAAACAGGGGCCTAAAGGCTGCTTCAGACATGTTTGCGAAACTAATCGGCAGGCGGCCCCGCAAGCCCTCGAAGGCTGAGAGCAATGGAATAGCTGTAACAGCACCATCAGTGAAAGCGGTGGATGTGCCCTCATCTGCACCCGTAGATCCAGTGGTTGCACCTGTGAAAAACGGATTGAAATCATTGAATGATGATGGCATACATCCGTTAGTTGGCGCACTAGAGTTGCCAGTAGCCGTAAATCATGACCCAGGGAACACGCTTTCTGTTGTGGAACTGAACACTGTAGTTGCCCCGTTGACATCTCCAATCCAAGAGAATGATATGACTAACACAGAATCTGATCATTCTGCCACTGGTAGTGTAAGCCCCACTGCAAATTTACCATTGTTGAGAGATGTACCTTGGTTTGAAAGACAGGAGCTATTGATTAAAAAATTGAATCTTTGCTGTCTCCAATATGATTTCACAAACCCTAAAGAAAATATTTCAGAGAAAGAGATAAAGCGGCAAACCTTACTGGAGCTTGTTGAATATGTTCAGTATGGAGCAGGCACACTCACAGAAAGAGTTCAGGGGGAAATTGCCAAAATGTTTGCTTCAAATCTTTTCCGTTCTTTGCCTCCAGCTTGCCATGAAAGTACAGGATTAGACAAATTTGACCGAGAAGAAGAGGATCCCTGTATGGATCCTGCATGGTCACATCTGCAGATAGTGTATGAACTATTGCTGCGATATATAATTTCAGCAGATACAGATCCCAAATTAGCAAAGAGGTATATAGACCGCTTTTTTGTACAGCGATTGCTCGATCTATTTGACTCTGAAGACCCTAGAGAGAGAGAGTTTGCAAAGACTATATTGCATCGCATTTATGGCAAATATATGATGCACCGACCTTTTATACGGAGAGCAATTAACAACATATTCTATCGATTTATCTATGAAACTGAGAGACACAATGGCATTAGTGAGCTGTTGGAAATTCTGGGGAGCATAATAAATGGTTTTGCATTACCACTAAAAGAGGAGCATAAACTCTTTCTAACTAGAGTTCTGATGCCTTTGCATAAACCTAAATGCCTTGCTCTCTATCATCAACAGCTATCATACTGTATCACTCAATTTGTGGAAAAGGATTTCACGTTAGTGGATAATGTTATCAGGGGTCTACTAAAGTATTGGCCTGTCACAAACAGCCAAAAGGAAGTTTTGTTCCTGGGAGAGTTGGAGGAAATTTTAGAAATAACGCAATCTGCTGAATTCCAGTGTTGCATGGTCCCTCTGTTTCGGCAGATAGGTCGCTGCCTCAATTGCTCACATTTCCAGGTTTGTAGTTCCATTTCAAATTCCGTTTTTGAAGCATTCCTATGTTTTATTATTAGTTGTATAGATTCTCTTTCAGAGGTGGTGATTACTTGATTCATTCTGGTTAAAATTTGCACAAGATTTTAGATTTTAGTTTCCTTGCATTCAGTTTGAAGATTTGCTCAGAGTCCAAAATAAAATTACAACCTTGTGATCTCAACAATTTATATTTATTTGCTCAGGGATCTAGGTGGTAGGCTCTTGTCTTCCTAGCATTCTCCCTTTTGAATTTTCTAATCAAGCTATCCTTCATGTTCAACTAATAGTTGAGAGCTACAAGTTGTAGCTTCACATATATCGTTTTTAGCTTCCCAGATAATAATTTTGCTCTTTTCTGTTGCTCTGAATTTTGACACTTAGTCAGGTTTTTCAGTTGTTTGCAAAGACCATTTACAGTAATCTAAGATAATTATTACTGAATTTCCAAGTCATTCACAAACCTCACCAGGTTTGTCTGGCTAATTTTTATTGGTTGCTAACATAGAAAAGTAGCAGGTGGCAGAGCGGGCTCTTTTCTTTTGGAGCAACGATCACATTCTCAACTTGGTAGCTGAAAATCGAAATGTTATCCTTCCTCTCATTTTTGAAGCATTAGAAAAGAATACAGCATGTCACTGGCATCAGGCAGTGCATGGCCGTACAATGAATGTGAAAAAGATGTTCATAGAAATGGATGAAAACTTATTTAAGGAATGTCAGCTAAAATTCCAAGAGGATGAAGCAAAGGCAAGAGAAATCGAAGAGAAGCGGGAAGTGATTTGGAAGCATCTGGAAGTCATGGCCACATCCAGTGGTCCGACTGAGGAACCAATTGTAGTCGGGCAGGCTTGAAATTTTACAGGGATTGGAAATAACTCTGGCTGTTTATGCCGCCTGCTAACCAAATGTAGCAGAATGATTTTCTTCTGAGTTATATTCTCGTAGACTCCTTTAAGTGCAGTCAAATCTTCTAGAATTTCTTTGACTTGTATGTTTGGGACAGAAGGCACCCACTGTTACTTATTTTGAAAGTGTAAAGACATTTGTAATTAGATACTGTAAAGTTTCTTTTGCCAGGGCAGGAGAATCTATTGCGTCAATTGGTTTGTGTTCAGAAATAAATGGTTCTAACTAGTTACTGTCGGATATTGTTTAGAGGGTTCAGGCATCTGCAGTCTAGATTTTCCAAGTTGGATGAGCAGTTGAGAGATCAAATAATGGAAGGTCTTGAAGGGGTTGCAGTCCATGCCCAGAACTGTAATTGAGTGACCAGTTTGGGTTCAGTTAAGATCAGGTCTCCGCCATGCTTAGTTTGGAGCATTCTGTATGAAAGTGTATTATATTATAACCCTAAACCTATTTTTTTGCACTGGGTCGAAGTGAATGCATTGCTCTCATTATCTCTTTTTGAAACGGTACTAATATTGATGTGTTATCATTGTTTGTGCAAAATATGCAGCTATAAATGAAAATTTTGCTAAACGGTTCACATATTGCCCAGCATCACTGATGCTACATCACATAGAAGAACTCTGGTTAATGTTTGTAGGCATCGAACCTGACAAATTTCTTTCTTTTGTGTGGGGGCAAATTCAAACTGAAATTCTGGTTGTATTTCCATCCATCCCTCGAGTCACTTCTTTATCCTTGTGATAGGTAGGAGCTGTATTTTTCTGTATCATTAGAAGGCCAAATACTTTGCTCTTGCTTACATTTGATTATTGTTGTTGAAAGTGAAACTTGAGGTGCCTTCAGAATGGTTGGAATATGGGATATAGCTGGTTAACGTTTTCGTTTTCAATAGATTTCTGTTGTTGACAAGTTCCGCAACATGCTTGCTAGAATCAATCGGGTTTTTTAATTGTAGCGGACGTTTGATTTTTGGACTAGTTTATTGAATCATTCTTGGACTAGTTTATTGAATCATTCTTCTTTTTCTGATTCGGTTATATGCTGAGTTCTTATTATCATGTCTTGTCTTTTCTTTCTCAGTTGCAGAAGCTTATTGCGAATTGTTTAGAACTTGTACAAATCCTAGTTTATGGGGATTTATTTTGAACTTGTTATATAGCACAATTGTTTGTAGGATATTAAAGAATATCCCTAATTTCATTAAATATTGGAAAATGTTTTCTAAAATTGTATTGTTAAACCCCCTCTCAATATGCCTTTTCAATCAAGAAAATCCCTAATTTCACCAGATATTATAGGTATCTGTTTTTATCAACCCATTTTTAATGCCCTCTTTATATCATATTATCAAGGTGTAACAAACAGGAGCCCTAGCCCTAATGCATCTTAGTATAAAATCTTGCCAGCGGGACCTTAATCAACGGTGAGGTTGATTTAGTCTTAAGCTATCCACCAGGTTTCCAATCTTGTTTTGGTTTGCACACCATCTAAATTGCATGTCACGAAAAGAGATCAACCTGTGTTCAAGTCAAGGGTATCCTTGAACCTTAGTGTGTATTTCTGGATGGACTTCTTGAAAAAAATGGTATAACTTCAACTTTAGACTATGCAACATGATATCCTTTTTCCAATACATCTCATCAAGGGGAAGATCACATTTATGAATTTTATTATTTTTTTATGATTTTTTTATCACCCATTTTCATGGCCATGGGACCAATGAAAATTTAGATAAATCTCATTCATGAAGAAAATTATTTAAAAAAAAGACTTTATAAATTTAATGATTTGGAGGTATAAATTCAGCCCACGATTTGGAGGTTATTTCTTATCAGAAATTAGGACTGATATGAATCCATCCCATGATTTGGAGGTATGAATCTAGCCCGCAATTTGGAGGTTATTCCTTAGCAAAAACTAAGATTGATATCAATCCAGCCCGTGATTTGGAGGTATTAGTTGAGCACATAATTTGGAGGTATGAATCCATCCCACAATTTGGAGGTTTCTTCATCCCACCCAAATAAAATAACCTCCCAATATTTATATTACTATGTCAAATTAAAACCCCCTTGATGCCTCAATAAGAGGCAATATATTTTTGAGGTTTTTAAGAATATTCAAACCCCCAATATAAATGAACGTGATATAATATTGCATTTCTAGTAACCTTATCCTAGCCATGTTCCAATATTTTCCATATTATTAAGTTTATGATTTCCTTTGTTGGCATTTAACTTTGTTTTCAATTTCTCATTCTGCACTTCTCCTAGCCTTGCTTTTCAGAGTGGGCCAGTTTATCACACACTACTTATCATAAAATTAGTATGTTAAGTATGTCATATAGTATTTGCTCGTTATTGAAGTAATTTCAATTAAAATAAGGCATGTCAATTATCGTTATTGAAGACTGGATCAGTACAGACATAAGCTTGTGGCCTAATGGCTAAGTTTTGAAATATCTAATTCATATTGGAAGTTTCTTCTGTTGCCGTGCAAACTTGTTGGACGGCAGTTGTCAAAAGTAAGCCGACTAAAGCCTTTGGTCATATTATAATACTAACTTATCTTGATTGGTTGTATCTTGGGCAGTGCGGCATAAGAAATGAAGAAATGAATGTAGTCTTCAACAAACACATCATAATAATATCATTTAAAATCCACTATTAGCTCAATTTCCATTTGCATCCGACGACATGGAAACTGCTCGTTGTTATTATGGGTTGAGCATGCATGTGGATATGCCTTATGTGGTCATTAAGACATCTGTAAATATGTAAACGTGAATGAATGAGTTATTTATTTAAAATCCTTAGAAACCAAGTCTATGAAAGGTACTCTTAAGCCCTCTCTGGACCCTTTTCTGTGAATCTAATCTTCAGACTTCAACAAACAAAACATCATATTAATGTAATATTTAATCCACAATTAATTAAGTTTACATTTCCATGTGTTAACATGGAAACTAGATGCATGTGGATGTGCCATGTGTGGCCTTGAAGAATCTGTAAATATGAACAAGTGAATTATTTATTTAATGTCCTGGTAAACCAAGTAAGTCTATGAGAGGTTTTTAAACAACTTTATGCAACTTAGGTTGTTAGTAGTTACAAAAGATACAAGTCATCTCCAACTCGATATCAAATAGTGTTGCAAGCAACTTCCAAAGCCATACAACTCTGCTACTGGATGAACATGCTGCTATATACTTTTCCTCGACGGTACTATGTGTCACAATAGTTTGCTTCCCGCTGAGCCACGAGATCATAACTTGTTAATTTTTTTACTTTAATTCAAATTGATTAGGATCTTTATTTGAAAGAATGACAAGCACAACAAGATACACAAGACACAAAGATTTTCCTCAGGGAAACCATAAAGGAGAAAACCCCGCAAACTTCCTCAAAATAGTTTTATCACTAATACAATATAACAAGATGGAAAAACCCAAGAATAAGAAGTCTTCTATAGCTCTCTCTCCTTCTCCTCTAGTGAACTTGTCACCTCTCTCCTAATGTGCACTTGAAAGTGAGTGGGTGTGTGTCTAAATGAGGGAGGGTGCCTCCCTATTTATACACATCATGCGACTGACCTAAAACCTAGCAGGGCCGACCTCTTTGCCTAGGGAGGCTCAAAAATACATTTTCCTTTATTTATTTTGGGGACTATGGCCCTGACTTACAACAAAGGTTTTACCTCAATGACCAAACATAATAATGACATCCCGACTGGAGGAAAAACATCTTCGACAGGGGTATAACAAAGTACAATAATAATACACAATAAAATATCTTCTGAAGTTACATTTACAACAACACTCCCTCTTAACTAGGAAGGTATTCTCTCACCACAGTCATCAACTCTTTTGGTCAAGTCATCATCATCGTCTGTAGTCATCATCTTGTCGATCATTGATTAGTGATATCTATCGGATTTATCCATCATAGAAATTTTCTACAGAGCTGGCTCTATTTCATGCTGGATGTGTGCCTAGCCCTCATCTAGGCCTTCATCTAATCCACGAGCAAGCCATCGTGTAAGTACAACCCAATACCATACATTACATTGCCACTGCAATCACCTACGTGTCCTACCATTGTCTTGTCGTATCTAGATCGTTTGATCATCACACATGGAGAGTATCCCAGATGCACACCTCATGTCCAACATACCGCCTGTGTTCTACCAGCATACAAGCGCACCAGGACACATTACGTCCTAAGGACTACCTACATCTACCACTATACGAGAATCGCCTAGAAGCACACTAAGTGCATTACGTCTCTCCACGGTCAGGTCACGTTCTTCCAACATAGAAGCACACCATTACGCATTACGTGTCAAGGACTACTTGTGTCTATCACTATGCGAGAATTGCTTAGGGGAACACCAAGTTTCTTCGTGACCGATGGACTTCTCATCGTTTCCAGCATGGGAGCACGATAGGACGCATTACGTCCCAAGGACTACCTAAATCTACCACCATGCGATAACCATTTCCAACATGGGAGCACACCAGGACACATTACGTCCCAAGGACTACCTGCGTTTACCACCATGTGAGATCCCGCTCTAGTGCATCTGCATCTTTTGGTCTCTCGTCATCTCTAGCATGGGAGCATGCTAGGACACATTACATCCCAAGGACTACCTACGTTTACCACCATGCGAAGACTCGTCACTCCTTCTTTCTAGGTACCTTGATGTGGATGGCACCGAGTCTCTCTCTGAAGTACTTGAACTTCAATCTAGCTAACGAATTTGTCAACACATTGGCTTATGGTTGTATGTCACCACGTACTGGAGCTTCACTGCTCATTTCTGCACCATATCCCAGATATAGTGATACTTGATCTCAATATGCTTCAACTTGTCATGGAACACCAGGTTCTCTGATAACTTCATGCAACTCTAGTTGTCGCAAAATATGCAAGTCGCCTCTAACTCGAGATCAAACAAATCAGACAATAGCTTCTGAAGCCATACTGCCTCAGAATTGGCGAACAACTTGCAACATACTCTACTTCGATTGTACTCAGTGCCATGCATGACTACTTCCTGCTAAATCATGAGATCATATCGGATCCCAAAGTGAAGCAACATCTTAAAGTTCTCTTCCTATTAGTGGCACTACCTGCCCAATCTGAGTCAACATAATTGTGTAGGTTAATCCTTTGATTCACTTCATACTTGAGCACATAGTCAATTGTACCCTTCCAGTACCTCAATACATGCTTTGCAACAATTAGGTGAACATGTATCAGATCTATTAGGAACTGGCTCAGGGTGTTCACAACAAAGCATATGTCTGGTCTCATGTTTGTCAGGTACATCAATGAACCAATCATCTGACGATACATCGTGGCATCAACTGACTCTAATGAAACATCACATAGTAGTTTCAAGTTCAATGCCATATGTGTGGCCATCACCTTGTAGTCCAACGTTCTGAATCTCTTTAAAATTTCCATAGCATACTTTCCTTGACCAAGGAAGATCCCATCCGCATTCTTCCACACCTCCAAGCCTGAGAAGTAATGCATCATCCCTAGGTATTTCATCTCGAACTTAGCAACAAGCCTCCACCTTGCATCTTTAATGAGTTCAATCTCACCTCTAAGAAACATGTCATCGACATATAGCAGGAATATCACCGGTCTTCCACCTTCAACCTTGTAGTAAATGTTTGAATGTGCTTTACTCTTGGTAAAGCCTGAGCTCATTAGGAAGTTGTTCATCCTATCGTACCATGTCCTGGGTGCCTGCTTCAATCCATACAAGACTTTCTTTAACTTGCACACATGAGTCTACCTATCATGTGTCTCAAATCCCCATGGCTACTCTAGGTACACTTCCTCTTTCAACTACACCATTCAAGCATGATGTCTTGACGTCCATCTGGTGTACCTTCCATTTCATTACTGCAGCCAATGCAATTATGGATCTGATGGAAGTGTATCTTGTTACGGGTGCAAATGTCTCCTTGTAGTCTATGCCTTCGTTCTGGGAGAAGCCACAAGCCACAAACCTTGCCTTGTGTTTTTCAATGCTACCATCTGCAACATGCTTGATCTTGTAGATCTACTTTGAGGGCACAACTGATTTCCCTTCTGGTCTTGGAACTATCTCCTAGACATCATTCTTAATAATCGTCTGGTACTCCTCGATCATGGCATCCTTCCATTCTTTCTTTTCAACTGCTTCTTTGTAGTTGGAAGACTCTTTATCAATGATGTCACATAGCAGAGCCACTTAGATGTTGTATGGTCTAGGTATCTTGCTTTCTTTATGCATCCCCTCTCGCGCTCCATACCTCTCTGCATCTTGTATTAGTTCTCGTGCTCATGTTGGTCTTCTTTTGTCGGAGTTCTTGTCATGAAGTGGTTCTACAGGTTCTCGTGGTTCTGCCATGTCATGGTCTTCATGGTCTTCTGGAGTTGCTTCTTCAATTTCCGTCTCTCGGACTCTATTTGCTTCAGGTTCTTCAATTTCTTCAGTAGGTAGTTTTCTTGACCTAGTGTATGATGATCCTTTGTTGAATGTTACGTCTCTATTGGTGTCGATCTTCTTAAATACTAGGAAGTATATTCGGTAGGCCTTTGAAGTGTCGCTGTATCCTATGGATATTCCCTTCCTTCCTGAAGGATCTAGCTTGGTCCTCTTTTCATTTGGGATGTGTAGGTACACTAGGAAACCAAATATCCTGATATGTATAACTTCTGGTTTCTCACCTGAGAAAAATTATTCGGGAGTCTTGTTGTCTAGTACTCGGTGAGGTGGGTAGTCTTCTACATACACAATTGTCCTTGTTGCTTCTGCCCATAAGTGCATTGGAAAATCCTGGTCATGTAGCATAGCTTTTGCTACTTCCATTATTGGTCTTTTCTTTCGCTCTGCAACACCATTATGTTGAGGATTGTAGGGAGTGATCAACTCCCTCTTAATCCAAGATTCTCTGCACAGGTCCTTGAATTCTTCCAAGGTGAATTATCCGACATTATCTGACTGTAGAGTCTTGATCTTCCTCTTAGTGTGATTTTCAACCAAGGATTTGAATTCCTTGAACTTGCTGAATACCTCATTTTTACCTTTCAAGAAATATATCCAAGTTTTATGGGATAATTCATCTATAAAGGAAACATAGTATACATACTCTCTTAGTGAGTTGGATGACATGGGCCCGCATACATCTGAGTGAACTATCTCCTGTTTTCCTTTTGCTTTGCTTTCACTGATGGGAAATGCCTTCTTTACATTCTTTCCGTGCGCACATCCCTTGCAAACTCCTTCGTGTTTTGTCTAGATTTCTAGAAGTCCTGAAACTGCTTTGCTTGCAATTAACAGTTCCCTAAATTGCACATGTGCAAGCATTCTATGCCATAGTTGACTTGGTTCTATAGAGTCATGAACCAATGCTTGTTCAGGTTGTCCCTTCAACTTGTACAAGATCCCTTTTTTTCTCTCCAATTACTTTTGCATAATCTATTGTCTTCCCTTTTGGCCACATTAAGATTTGGCCATCAACAAATGCTGCCCTTATTCCTTTTGTATCTAGTGCAGAGATGGAGAGAAGATTTTTCTTCAATCCCGGAACATATAGAACATCTTTCATCTTTAGGGATTTGTCAGAGTCTAGCTTGTAAGAAGCTTCTCCACTTCCTTTTATGGGGTATTGATAGTCATCCCCAAGTTTTACCTTGTGAGGTGACTCATGCTTAGATAGATTGACAAATGATTCTTTGTATCCAGCCATGTGCTTGGATGCTCCACTATCTGCAAGCCAATCATTGCTTCCATGTGAGATGGTTCCCGTGAGTGCTGAGATTAATACATATTCTTCATCACTTGAAGAATCAACTATTTCTTCTCTAAATCTTTTCTTTTTTGGTTCACCATCTTCAGTGGTGTGAGCATGATGTCTTTTCTTATAGGAATTCTTGTTCGAGGAGCCTTTTTTCTTGAAACAATTTTTGGAGTAGTGTCCCTTAACACATGTGTAGGATTTGATACTGGATAAATCTCTTAATGTGTTTCTTTTGTCTTTTGTGATGAGGGTCATCCCTTTTGTTGTGATACGAGTCTTCCCTTTTGTTGTGATGATGTTCCTCCTTATTTCTGTGATTTCTCTTGGTGTGAACTGTGAGATCCTGATCTTCAGTTGCACCCATCTTCTCTTCTTTTATTATGAGTCGAGCTTCTTCTTGTGTGCATTCTTCCCAAAGTCTGCTGAAAGTGATCAACTTATTTGTGGCACATATTCCTTGAATGAATGAATCCCATGATCTTGGGAGACCATTCAAGGTGGTCATGACAATCTCTCATTCTTATACATTTTCTTCAACTGCTTTGAGTTGTTCCTTGATTTGGGAAACCCTTGTGATGTATGATTGCATGGTCTCTAAGTTTTGTATCTTCATATTCTTGAGGTGGTCCCTTAATGTCATCTTCTGATTGATGTTCTTCCCTTCGAATAATGTTGACAATGCATCAAACATCTCCTTGGGTGTCTTCAAAGGTGACACATGAGGGATGAGGTGATCTTTAATAGAATCTGCAATGGTTCTCTCTTGGAATTGACCAATTTCTTCTTGTGGATAGCCTTAGCTTCGTCTCCCTTTGGAGTTGGAACTTCCCCACTGATATACTTGTCCAAATCATTTTCTTCAAGGACCAGGGAGATCATATACTTCCATAATCGAAACTTATCAGCTCCCCCAAGATTACCATCAAGTTGAGTGTGATGAGTCATTTTAAAATGAGAACCTCAAATGTAAATAACAGAGATTTAGATCTTACCAATTTGAGATGCCAATTTTGGTTTTGGATCCGACTGACTTAGGGTTCTGCATAGAAACCCTAATTTTCCAAACTTGGAATCTTGGAATTCTATATGGATAGAAAGATGCGACTCCTTGAGGTGAGTTTCTTAGTGAGGTCCTTTTCCCATTTTAGTGGAGGGAAACTCCAAAAATCTGATTCCCTAGTTTCTCCTGAGACGAGTGTTTGGGTAAACAATGAGACTTCTTCAAATTTGATTTTGTTTACTCCAAAAGATGTGCCCTCCTAGGGAGAGTTAGCCTAGACATCTTTTCTTGATGATATGTGGAGATAAGACCTTGAACTAGAAATCCCTAGTTTCTGCTGCTGCACAGTGCTTTCTTTCAGAGTAGCTCCGATACCATGTTAGTTTTTCTACTTTAATTCAAATTGATTAGGATCTTTGTCTAAAAGAATAACAAGCACAACAAGATACACAAGATATAGAAGACACAAATAATTTCCTCGAGGAAACCATAAAGGATAAAACCCCACAAAATTTCTGAGAATATTTCTGTCACTAATACAATATCACAAGATGGAAAAACCCAAGAATAAGAAGTCTTCTACAACTCTCTCTCTTTCTCTTCTAGCGAACTTGTCATCTCTCTCATAATGTGCACTTGAGAGTGCGTGAGTGTGTCTCTAAATGAAGGAGGACACCTCCCTATTTATACACATCATGTGACTGACCTAAAACCTAACTAGGCCGACCTCTTAACCTAGCAGGGCTGAATTTACCTAGGGAGACTCAAAAATACATTTTCCTTTATTTATTCAGAGGAATATTCCCCGAATTACAATGGATATTTTACCTCAATGAACAAACATATTAATGACATCCTGACCAAAGGAAAAACATCTCCGACGGGGGTACAACAAAGTACAATAATAATATACAACAAAATATCTTTCGAATTTACATTTACAAAAACACTCCCTCTTAACTAAGAAGGTATTCTCTTGCCAAAATCATCAACTCTTTTGGTCAAGTCATCATCGCTGGATCATCATCGTCGGCTGTAGTCCTCATCTTGTTGATCATTGATTAGTGACATCTACTGGATCTATCCATTATAGGAAGTTTCTATGATGGATATATCTGATAGATGTAGGTTCATCACCATCGGTGTATGCATATGTTTACAATCCATCATCCCGAATGTTTTCAGGATCTCTACAAGATATTTTCCTTGGTTAAGGAAAATATTATTCGGTGTCTACCACACCTCTATACCTAAGAAATAATGCACCATACCTAAGTATTTCATCTCGAATTCCGTAGCAAGCTCCTTCTTACACTCAATTATGAGCTTCTTGTCCTTGGTTAGAAATAGGGCATCCACATATAACAACAATCACTGATTTTCCGTCCACAACCTTGTAGTAAAGGTCGGAATCTGCTTTACTCTTAGTAAAGACCAAGCTCATCATAAAACTATCAATTCTACCATACCATGTATTGGGTTCCTACTTCGATCCATACAAGGCCTTCTTCAATCTGCAAACATGTGTCTTCATGTAACGTGTCTCGAATCCTTGTGGTTGTTCCACATACATTTCCTCTTTCACTACACCATTCAAAACAAATTTTTTCTCATCCATCCAATGTACCTTCCATTTTATCACTGCAACTATTGCAAGTATAGCTCTAATCGAAGTGTATCTTTGCACATGAGAAAATGTCTCCTCACAATCTATTCGTTCTTCCTAGGGGAAACCATGAGCCACAGACCTTGTCTTGTATTTCTCAATATTGCTTTCTGTTGAATGCTTTGTCTTGTAGATCCATTTGGAAGTCACTACTGAATTCCTTTTTAGTCTTGGAACCACATCCCAAACATCATTCTTCATATTGGACTGGTATTCCTCGATCATGGAATCCTTCCATACTTTCTTGTCAGGTTTTTCTTCATAACCGAAAGGATCTGTTATCACTCATAATCACACCCAAGGTTGTGGAAGGTGAACCCCGAGGTAACAACAGAACCACTTTAAGAAAGGAATTTGGATTCTCCGTTTCTATACAGGGATCTCTCATAGATATATAACAAGGCCAGATATAGACATGAAATGAAATTCAGATATTATTGTGGTTGAAACAGGGTAAGGGTACATTGGGCTATGGAGTCACAATTATCAAGAAACATAGAGCAATCTGCATGAAAAATGTCTGCAAAAGAAAGATAATACTTCTGTTAAGGTCAATATGTTTTTGGTCTAGGGATAAGGAAGAAAAGATGACAGTCCATTAACACAAAGCACCAACTAGATGAATTCTACATTAACTTTGGTATAAACGATTTGTGAATATCTGAAACGATAGACAAAGCATAACTAAGTAGGAATTCTGAAAACTATCACACACTTATCTCATATATGAAAGATAACATAATGAAAAGATTAACAAGAAGGACATCCACATAAAGGAGAGAAATCACAGACTGTAACTGAGAAATATACATGATTTTTTCCATTCAAAGACCAGCATTCGACTCTACAATTTTTATTAAAAATAGATCTCAAAATTACATAACGCGAAAGTCTCACAGGTTTCAACATTTTCTTCCTCTGTTGAGGGCATGCTTATAGTGTCTTAGATCCTCGAGACCAACCTCGAAACATGGTCGAAATTAGTTACAAATTTAGAAATAAACTTCCAACAAACTCTAACGTGACACATTTGACACGATTTTCATAAAACATAAAATATAGGGGTAATGCGCATGCTGAATTTAAAACAGTAACACATCTTCATGATCCTGGATGGATTGATCATATTACAGCTGTCCCTTTGATCCTCATCATGCTCATGCATGTATTCATTGGTGCAAGATCTAGACTGATCATCTCCTTACCCAATACCCTGAGCTCCACGTTTTCTAGATAAGAGAAGTATGGTAATTTGGCACATGGAGCTTTAAAGTCAAACAACATTTCAAAGTCTCCAGCTAATTTATCAATCACAATTTTACCCGACAAGGATTGTTGCTACATATTATCAAACTGTATGTGATTTGATATGCAATTGATTAATCTGTCATTATATTCCTTCTGAGACAACATTCCTCCTTTCTCTTCCCAAAATAAATGAAGTCCTCTTTTGAATAAATGATTAAAAAGTTGAATACATTCCTTAATTTGATTATGCATAAAATCAATTTTTTGCTTGAACTGTTTCTAAATGATGATATTTATTCATCACTCTTTTTTCCCATGTGATAACCAAGACTCTATCTTGGATATTTGCTTTCTTGATTTCTTTTTTCTATCAAATTGTTCAAAATGCTGATTGCATTATTAGTTGTGTCCATGGATTTTTTTGTTTAAGACTTGCTTTACCATCAAGACATTTTGTCTAGCTGCTTGTGTAACAATCTCTTTGTCCAGAATAAAATCCAAATAGGGCCTGTGTTTGACTGCCTCTGCTATCAGTACATCCCAGATAAGATGCTTTGCTCCCTGCAAAGCTGACTGTCCTGTAACCTGTTTTTCCAATTTATTATTATTTTCCACCAACTCGTTACATTTATTTTCCAAAATCTTTCTTTTCTTTTCTCTTTTTTCAGCTATGCCTTCCAAGTTTTTATTTTGGTTCTTCAAACTAGTGATTTCTAAAACTTTAAGACTTACCTGAGACATAGCTTGAGAAAGAGAATCTGTACCAAATTGTATAGAAGATGAAATAACTTGCACTTGCTGTTCCTTATCTTTTTCCTCCAGTTCCTTTAGTTCTTTTCCAACTTTGCTTGTTTTGTATCAAAATCCTTTTTTTTCAGCCCAAAGTCCTGCATGTTTCTCCCACTTTTTTTCCTTTTCTTCAAATTTCAGCAACCTTTCCTTACAATCAATTAGTTCAATATTCAAATCTTTTTTTTCTTTTTCAAATTCTTCCAGTTCAGAGGTTTGTATGAGCTGAGTAGATGGGATATTCAGCTTCCTTTTTAACAATTGAATTGCATTTTCTTTTTCTTTTTAAACAGATTCTGTGTGGCAGCTCCCTTATCAGTGTGACTTTCAGGTACCAATAATTCTACTTGAAGCTTCTTTATCTGCGTTTGGTGGGCCTTATTCTCCACCTTCTCCTTTTTGAGAAAATCTTCAACTCTTTTCTTGATAGATTGTAACTTTGATATCTGCAATCTTGCTTGTAACAAATCGATATAAATGATATCACCCATTTCTCTGTGTAAATGGATCATATCAATAGTAGGAATCTTCTTCAAATTCATCCTCAATTCAACCACTTTATTTCCTACAGTCACTGTCAAATTTAATGTGTCTTTAATATGATCCCTAACAGTCACCATGGATATATCTTGACTACACAATTTTCTCACTTCATCATACAACTTCATTTTTTCATCAAAATTCTTTTCACCCACATCTTTATATTTGTTTAGCAATTCAATTTTGGATTTGTACTTATCTGCAGTTCCTTTAGGAATGTTAGCAAATGTGTACTCTTGGATTTCACAGTTTGGGCCTTTGACCTTCACAAGTTTCTTTTTGCCTTTAACCTTCGCAACATGTACAAGTTTTCCTGGCTTTTCAATCTTTTGTTTCTTGGGCGTTCTGCCAGTGTCTTCCTCATCTACATCTTGTTGCTTCTGGGAAATCTCTCTTATTCATCTTTTCAGAAAACTAGCCAATGGAGTGACATGAGTAGTTGCAGCAACAATGGTGGAAATATATCGCTGAGGAGGAGAACTACCTGGTGTAGATGAAAGTGAATTCTCTTGCATATCCTCACCATTATTAATATCCTTGGGATAATCCATCCAATTTGCTACCTTTGACAGTCCTTCCACCTCATAATGCTCAAATGGTTTATTTTTATTTGCTCATTTCCTATTTGAGATGACATGGCAAGGGTCATAATTAACTGCGGCTTCCATTGAAAATCCCATTTCTCTGAGCATGCTTTCGATCATTGATAGGGATCATTTATTTTTAATGGTAAGAGGACTAACTGTCCATGGAAATTTGATTCCTGAAGGCTTCTTATAGCTCATGAAATGCTCATCTTCAACTATTAGCCTTTGTCTGATCAATTCTAATGCAAACACCCTCACTGTCAAAAATGTTGGCAGGACATAGGGTTGGTGAACAAACATGTATACCCTAATCACACTATTATGCTCAGAAATGAACCAATCTCCTACTCTTCTTTCAGGTGATAACTCCAATAATTCTTTCATTTCTGGGAGTAGTATGGGTGATTTTTCTTGAAAGAAAACATTATATACTGGTGCCATAACAAAATTCATAAAATTACAATAATATTTGCTCATTTCATCTATTATAACCATCTCTAGAAGCTGCAAATTATCTTCATTGAATGTTTAAAAAGTCCTCAGCAAAAAAGATTGAAATATGAAAGTTCTTGTCCTCTGGAAGTTTATAAGGTGAGAATGGATGTTCTATGCTAAAAAATCATCAAATTTAAGACCTGATGATTGCATGGACTAACTCAATTGCTCCGACTCTACTTGACTGGTGCTAAGGGTGAAAATTAGACTCAACAAGGGTTTCGTGATGTATTTATTCATATCCATCCACAAAAATTACTTGCCAAGGTTATTAGAGACTGGGTCTCTTCATTAAACAGGTTGTAATCAATGAGAAAATGTTGATTTACCTGTAAATTTTCCTTTAATATTCAACTAGGGATAAACAATGCATGCAAAATATCAACTGATAACCACACATGAATATATTTTACAATATGCAGCAGAATATAAAACTAAGAAATATATCACAACATCACATCATGATATTGACACTATTATTTTGGGTATGGAAACCCTCGGAAAAACCCAAGATGGGAAAACCGGTGCAGCAATCAGATATAGATTTTATTATCAGAAAATATGGAACTTTTAGAATCACTGCAAATTCAACCAAACCTGGTGAATGTAGTACCCGACAGAATCACTAGGAAAATCCCAGCTAAACCTCAACACCCTCCTGTGTGAGTGTACGACCCAGCTGTACAAAGCTCTATGTTCTTGCTACTCGCTTCTCTATCTTCTCAGCTAAATCCTCTGTCTGACTTTCTCTCCTTGTCTGTATCCTGTCTCTGTCGGAATACAAGTGCGTGTTCTCTCCACCAATTGATCTCTCTTTTATAACTTTAGGTAAAGCGAAAACCATAATTTCACTTTCACTTTAACTAGTGGTTCACTAAAGTTAATTTAGATCACTTTAGTTATTTTCCAAAGTAAACTTAGGAAAAAGAATTAAATACAATTGGATTCCTAATTTAAGTCTTCTGCATGCAAGAACACATGCATGCAGGAAGACCTTCCTTATTGCTCCTAGTTTAACACTCCCTCTCAACGAGGAAGGGATTCGGTAGCAACCCCAACTTATCCCTGAACTTCACAAAACTTTGTCTGCAAAGTTCCCTAGTGAAAATGTCCGCCACCTGCTCATCTGTTTGTATGTACTCCAATCGAATGGTTCCCCTATGAACACAATCTATCAAGAAGTGGTATCTGATGTTTATGTGTTTGCTCCGGTCATGGAACACTGGATTCTCAGATAGCCTAATGCCACTCTGATTATCATAGTGAACTACTGTATCCTCTAGCTCACACTCGAACAACCCTGCAAGTAACTTCCTCACCCACATACCCTCACATGAAGCCATGGTAGATGCCATGTACTCAGCCTCTGCCGAGCTCAATGCAACTGACTTCTGCTTCCTATTGAACCAAGAGACAACCCCCAATCCAATGCTGAAACAACAACCCGAAGTACTCTTTCGATCCTCTACACATCCTTCCCAGTCAGGATCTGTGAAACCTGCTAACTATAAACTCCCCTTGCACTCATAAACCAATCCATACTCCACTGTACCTATGATGTAGCGAAGTATGTACTTCGCAGCCGTCCAATGCACTCTCCGAGGGTTCGCCATGAACTGAATCAAATATTTGACTACAAAGTTGATGTCTAGTTGAGTGTTGACCAGATACATAAGCGATTCGATAAGCTGATGATACAAGGTAGGATCAAATCCGTCTAATCCTGATGCATTAATATTCCTCCAGTTGGAAACTAGAGGTATGGCCATAGGCTTGCAGTCCTCCATCCTGAATCTCTTCAGGATCTCTACTGCATACTTCCCTTGTCCGATGAAGAAGCATCCATCTCTTTGCCAAACCTCCAAGCCCAAAAAGTAATGCATTAGCCCAAGGTCTTTCATCTCAAACTCTACTGCAAGGTTGTACTTACAGTCTCCAATCAGCCTTTCATCTCCTGTCAAAAAGAGATCATCCACATATAATACCAGTATGAGAGGCACCTCACCTGTCAAGAAGTACAGGTTGTGGTTAGCCTCACTCCGCTGAAATCCCACCTCCCGTAGATAGCTGTCAATCCTCGAGTACGATGCTCGAGGTGCCTGTTTGAGCCCATAAAGAGCTCGATGCAGTCTACATACATGCGTATGCTTGTTCTCCACATCAAACCCCTCTAGCTGCTCAGTATACACCTCCTCCTCTATTACTCCGTTGAGGAAGGAAGTCTTGACATCCATCTGATGGACACACCAACCCATCTCAACTGCTAGTGAGATAATTGTCCAAATGGAAGAATACCTGGCAATAGGGGTGAAGGTCTCCTCATAATTAATACCCTCCTTCTATGAAAACCCCTTTGCCATGAAGCATGCCTTGTACTTCTCCACGCTTCCATCTGCTGCATGCTTCACCTTGTAGATCCATCTGGATCCCACCACCCTTTTCCCTTGTGGCCTCGACACAACCTCCCATGCTTGGTTTTTCATAATGGAATCATACTCCTCAACCATAGCTTCCTGCCACACATCATGTTGTGCAGCCTCCACGAAGCTGGAAGGTTCATATTTAATCAACTATGTCATCAGTGCCATATAACTAAGCCTCTCTGGTGGTACACTCCGTCTAAAAGATGTCTGTGGAGGATCTACCTACCTGGAATCCCACACTGTGGATATAAACCACTTAGGCCTTGGCCTAGTGTTAACCTGCTGCGGCTGCTAGATATCTATCTCCTGATGTAGCTCATCCTTCAAATCAATGACTGAAGGATCTTCTCCACTTGACTCCCTCTAACCATTAGAACATGTGCTCTGTGTTTGTACCTGTACCTGTACATCTGGCTCCTCCAACTTGACTCCTGAATCCTGTGCTGGCTACTGCTCTGCTGGTAAGTCTAGAGATCTCCGCAAGGCCTTGTTCTCATAGAACTGGACATCCCTACTCACAATGATCCTCCTGCGAGAAGGAATGTAAACTCTATATTCCTTCAAAATCGCGTTGTAACCAACAAGTAACGACTTCTCTCCAGAAGGGTCCAGCTTCTTCCTATTGTCAGCATGAACATGACAATAGCAGACACTGCCAAATATGTGAATGTGACTCACATCTGGCCTAGTGCCTGTGAAGACCTCCTTTGGTGTCTTCCTCCCCAAGGTTGTGTGGGGACACATGTTCTGAATGTATACTATAGTCCTATATGCCTCGGCCCAGAGGAATAGTGGTAATCTCTGATCAAATAGCATGGCCTTGGTTTCTCCAACCATAGTCTTGTTCTTCCATTTTGCAACTTTATTCTGCTGTGGGGTATGGGGAACAGTGTGCTCCTTCTTGATCCCCTCAGCCGAACAATACTCCATGAACTCATTAGAAGTGTACTCACCCCTGTTGTCTGTCCTCATGTTGGGTGTGTTCTACTATATTAAATACACCTAATATTTAATTATCGACCGGGGTTGGTAGGATTAGAGTTGATACAAAATATATGCAAAGGTAAAAAGGATCCTAAGGTGTCATGGAGATATTTTAATAAACAAAAGATCGAAAGATCTTTCAAAATGAAAAAAAACGAGTCAAACTCCTAAGACTATCTGAATAATTGGACTGGACTGGAGTATCAAAATTTAAACAGCTACTAAAAAGAAAGATATAAACAATAATACTTATAACTTCAGACACTAAATCATACATAAAAAGAATTATAACAACTGATCTAACAAATAACCAACTAACTACTCCTTAAGTGGAAGGCTGGGGTAAAAAGGAAACTTATCTTACAAAGAATAGAAAACTAAAAAACCGAGTAGAAAACTTAATAAATAAAACTTTGAAAGAAGCAAGTAGAAAACTTAATAAAGATAATAAAAGCAAGTAAAAAACTTAATAAATATATTTAAACTCTATTCTTCAATAAATACATACCAAAAAGAAGAATGATTCCTACGATTACAAATAATCTAACTTCCTCTTAAAAATAATACATCTAACCCTAAACTCTATATGCAAACAAAAATAACCATGACATAAAACAACAGTAAAACAAAATCAAGAAATAAGAACAACTTAATCCATATTTAATTTAAGGTGAAAAGAAAATAAAAGAAGAATAATAAAACCTTAATCAATAACCTAAAACAATCAAACTTTAATTGTAATGCTTAAATAAAACTACCAACTACAAACATAATCCAAATATTGACAAAACAAAACTAGAAACAATCTTAAAATACATAAAAAATAGTAAAAACAGAAACGAGGGTTAAATGACAAACTGAACAGTAGGTCTGTAAAGGGTGGTTGAATGGTAGGTTGGACAGACGGTCCGAATGGCAGACCGTACAACTAAAAATGATAAAAACTAACCTAAATGAACTAATTCTTTAGCTGAAGTTATGCAAATCTAAACCTAATGCATGGAATCAATAAACAAACCTATTTAATCAACAAATTAACTTCAAACCAACTCTTAAACAAAAAGAAATCATTGCATATTAAACTAATTAGTAAGCTAGAAATTAATTTAAACAAACTGGAAATTAACTTAAGCAAATTCATGGCAAGAAATAAATAAACAGAACTAAATCTAAATGAAAGCAAACTATTTTATACAAGCAAATTCATAACAGGAAATAAATAAACAAGACTGAATCTAAATGAAAGCAAACTACATTATATGTTTGGAAATAAAAACTGAAAGCAATACTAGAATGAAATGACTGTAAATAACTGAAAGAAAATGACTGGAAACAAATGACTGGAAGCCAAGCTATGCGTGCATCTACTTGTTTAATTGCTGAAATAAAACTAAGTTAATGCAATACAGGAAATAAATAGCATTTACTATTATCTAATGAAAACAAATTAGAAATTAAACTAAACTAGCTAAAATATAAAAGAAAGAACTAAATTAAACAAATAAATGGACCTTTGGTTCATGAGGGGCTCTCTCAACAATCAGGGGTGATTGCTGCTAACTCCTACTCAAACGCAATCTTCAACAACAATGCATACAACTCTTTATTCAACTTCAGAAACATAATTATAGTGTTTAACAAAATACTTCCCTAAATCTCCTAACTAACTGACTAACTCTGCTCTGTATTTAGAGACTTATATATATAGTTTACATGAGAGATGAGCAAGTCGACCTGCAAAGGTTGACTGCTCTCTAATTTTAGTCAATCTTTAAAGGCACATAATTGATCAGCAACCAATGCATGGACGTCTTCCTTCTTTAGCACGATCATGGCATAATGTGGCGAGTCTGCTCCTTCTTTAGTGTGAATAGGACTCCCTCAGCGTTCTTGATGTGGCAATGATCCCTTAGCGTGGAGGATGGATTGGTGTTGAACGAAGGCTTGTACACAACAACATGATTCTATAATGCAGGTCCTTCAGTAGCGCGAGCGTGTGAGTTTGCAAGCTGGTGTGCGATCCAGACATGTGGATGATTAGTCGGTTGTAGGCTGTTTCATGTTTAAATTCCCAAAACCGGTTATGGACAGCACGTAGGCTGATGAACAAGTTGATCGGTGAGCTGAACGGAACACTGAGCCATGAGCTGGATATGTTGGTTTCGATCTAGGGAAAACATGGCGTCGTGGTGAATAGGGAAGAGAACACACGATAGGTTTCTAGAATGAGGGTGATTCTTCAATTGAACGCGTGGGCTAGTGACATGGTAGTAAGCAACACCATCGTGACAATGACAATCCTCTAGAACATTTCCTCCTTTGAATGCGTGAGTAGCTAAAATAGGATGGCAAAATCAATGCACCAGTGATCCTTCTAGATTGCTGATTATGCTATCACCTGGACGCGTGGTCAACAGAACAATTTGCAGACTTATTCAACGTTTAATGCCTGATATTGGATGTTAATAGTGTGCAAGCTGATGAGCGAGCTGAACGCCAAGCTAGATTGTGAGTTGGACATATGGTGTGAAAGGAAGGCTGAATGCATTTTGGTGTTAATTTTTCCCAAACGAACTATAAAATCTACAAATGAATATACATATCAAATAGTACATTAAATATGCTTTAAATATTATAATTTTGATTTAATAAAATCATAAAAGTGATATTAATAACCAAAGTTATAATAACATCAAATTTGTTCTTACCTTGTGCTGAAATAACGATTTGCATGACATAAAATATACTAAAGATAATAAAATATGTGTTTAAAGATGTTATTTAATTGCCAAAAATAATAACAAAATGAGGCTCAACACCTCAACACCCTAATCTTCTTTCCTGTTTGGTTCTCCACAAGAGTCTTGAACTCTCGGAACCTCTCAAAGACCTTTGACTTGGCCTTCAGGAAATAGATCCAAGTTTTCCTGGAATAGTCATCAATGAAGGTTATGCAGTAACTATAACCACTAAACGAATGGACACTCATAGGTCCACATACATCCGAATGCACCAAGTCCAAGGGCTCCTTAGACTTGTGCTCACTATGTGGGAAAGGCTCCTGATGTTCTTCCCCAAAGCAAAGCCCTTGCAGTGGTTATGCTTTTCCTCCTATACCTGAGGAACTCCAATGACTGCCTGTCTCAAATGATTCAGTGCTCCATGGTGTAAGTGTGCCATCCTCCTATGCCACAAATCACCCTGACAGTTGTTGTTGTCGCTGACTAGAGACTTTGCAGGCTCAAAGTGTAATATGTACACTTTCCCACTCCTTCTGCCAATCACCTGATCCAAGCTCCTATCTGACCCCTTGGTCCTGATATACACTCTATGGTCACAGAACTTCATCTGATATCCCTTGTCCTCCAGATTGGATATTGATATAAGGTTCTTGGTTAGTCTTGGAACATATAACACATCAACAAAAATGAGGGGTTTTCCACACTCCCTCTCAAATGAAATAGTGCCAACTCCTTGTGCTTGATACCGCGCATCATCACCCAACTCAACGTGGATCCCTATTCCACCCTCCTGCAAGTATCTGAAGAATCTCTTCTGTCGATTCATGTCACTAGATGCTCCACTGTCAATGTAACATATGTTGCTCCCTGTGGTGCTTTCCATGCAAGCTATCAAGCAAAAATCCTCATCGAAGTTCCTGCTGAAGTCATCCACCTCTATAGATCCAACCATCTGAGTGTTACTCTTCTTCTTCTTGTCTGGGCACTGGGAGGCAAAGCGTCCCTGCTTGTGGTAGATAAAACACTTGACCTTTGACATGTCAAGTTTCTTCTTACCATCCTTCTTTCTCTTTGCCTTCCCCTTGCTCTTCCCTGTAAGGGCTAGAGCTTCCTCATCCACAATCTGTGGGGAACTGCTGGATGAGCTTGATCCTTTACCCATGCAGGTATCCTCCTGGACAAAGTCATCCCATAGTCTCTGTCAATTAGGGAGCTTCTCCCTAGCCACAACACCTTTGACAAAGGTGTCCCATGGCTTAGAGAATCCATTGAGGGCTATACGAACTAGTTCCTCATCCACTATCTTAGAGCCAACAGCTCCAAGCTTGTCCCTTATCTGTGTGATCCTCGTGAGGTAAGGTACCACTCCTTCTCCCTTGGCCATCTTGGTGTTGCGCATCCTCTCTTGCAACACCATCTTTTGGTTCTCGTTCTTGCTTTGGTACAGACTCTCTAAAGCCGTACACATATCTGCTACGGTATTCTTACCAGAAAGGTGAGGGACTATATGGTCCTTCACTCCATCCATGATAATTAGCATGGATCTGGAATCAATCTTCTTCCAAGCTACTAAATCTGCCAGATCTGTGGGTGAAACCTTTGTGGATTCAATGTGCTCCTCTACATCGCTGACATCCAGGATCCTTGTGATCCTTCCTTTCAATGTAGGAAAGTTCTGAGCACCCTGGAGTCTATCCTCAACTCTCAACTGCATGGCCATAGTGAAGTTTACCTGTCAAACCCTAGATATGGATTTCTAGGATTGTGTCTTCTTATAGATCTACCCCCGATTTATCACTGTTGCTGCAAATCTCTCAGCTTTAGCTCACCAGAGCTCTGATACGATGTAAATTTTCCTTTAATATTCAACTAGGGATAAACAGTGCATGCAAAATATCAACTGATAACCACACATGAATATCTTTTACAGTATGCGGTGGAATATAAAACTGAGAAATAAATCACAACATCACATCACGATATTGACACTATTATTTTGGGTATGGAAACCCCTGAAAAAACCCAATATGGGAAAACCAGTGCAACAATCAGATATAGATTTTATTATGAGAAAATATGGAACTTTTATGATCACTGTAAATTCACCCAAACCTGGCGAATGTAGTACTCGGCAGAATCACTAGGCAAATCCTAGCTAAACCTCAACACCCTCCTGTGTGAGTGTATGGCTCAGTTGTATGAAGCTCGATGCTCCTACTACTCGCTCCTCCGTCTTCTCGGCTAAATCCTCTGTCTGACTTTCTCTCCTTGTCTGTATCCTGTCTCTATTGGAATACAAGTGTGTGTTCTCTCCACCAATTGATCTCTCTTTTATAACTTTAGGTAAAGCAAAAACCCTAATTTCACTTTCACTTTAACTAGTGGTTCACTAAAGTTAATTTAGATCACTTTAGTTATTTTCCAAAGTAAACTTAGGAAAAATAATTAAATACAATTGGCTTCCTAATTTAAGTCTTCTGCATGCAAGAACACATGCATGTAGGAAGACCTTCCTTGTTGCTACTAGTTTAACATTACCAACTGATTTTCAGGTTTTGAGCAGGTTTTGAGGAAAGTTTCTTTTTGTTCGACTGATGACTCTCAGAAAAATTTGACTAGGTTTTATTCTTTGTATTCTTTAGATGTTTGGTCAAAATCAACAGGGATTAATAGATTATTTTGGATGACAAGAGACTTTACTGGACACAAAATCTTAGACCTAGATGCATCCATAATTACTCCTGTAGAAGGAGAGTAATTACTAGTGCACCACTCAACGAAGTATGGACAATTTGGGGTTTGCTCAACAGAAAAATAAAAGAAATATGAACTGAATACCCCATAAGTATGACTTCCTTGATATTTGAGGATTTTTAATTTGTTTTTGGTGGTTTCTACATTATCATTTAGCAGGATAGTGTCGAATATTTCAAAATATTTATCCTCAAGGTTTTCTTCAAAATTTTGATACTCGAGATTCAGAACTTCTAAATCTTCCATATTTATCCATGAAATACTAGTTCAAGTAGAGAAGTGAACCTACCAGGTCAGTTTCCAGATGGTTGAAAAGTTTGTCCACGGTGGCGCCTTCTGCACAGTTTGAATTCTAGTTTTCCAATGCTTCAGAAAAAAACAAATGGTTTGAATCCATGTGCTGGCCTTTATATTATTTTATTACTTCTATCGACTATGCATCTTTTTAAATCAAATAGAACTTCATCCATAGATCTGACACCTTTTAATCCGAACCCTTTAATCTTGATCACCAGTTTCTATTATTGTCCCATTCCTGCTATATCACCCTTTGATCTCCTCCTTTTATTTGAAATACTCCCCAAAATCTAAACCATCCATTTGTGTCTTCCACATCCTCACCAAAATTGATCTTCCCCGTTCTTTGAAATGTCAGAATCACTGTCATCCGTTAATCTAGACCATACCTCATCCGGGCCATAGAAAGGTGGGACCATTTTAATATTCCACTGAATTCAAGACTATATTCCTCTGTCCACCTTCAATTCACGAAATTGACCTGAATCGTTGATTTAAACCAGTATTTCATCTTAAGCGTTGAAAGGTGCAGGATTTACCCAATTTCGCCAATTCTCATTATGAATTTCTCCCTGCAACTCTAATTTGTGGAATTGATCTCAGTGATCGATCAAGAGTCACCTTTAATCTCTATCGTTCAAGTTTAACGGGCCTACCATATTCTTCAAAATTTGAAAGTGAATTCCTCCATGCATGTTCAATTAGCGAAATCATTCTCCGCCATATATTTATCCCCGACTTGGTCTCCACCATTGAAATATGCGCTCCTTTTAAACCATTCTGTATATTTGAAATGAGATTTTCCACGAGCACTTTAGATCAACGGAATTTACTTCCGTCGTTGATCTAATCCATCTTCGATGTCGACCATTGAAACCTGGAGGTTTTTTAGCCTATTCTGCAAATACAAAAAGTTATTTTTGTCGTGCAAGTTAGATTTGCGAAATAACTTTCCTCCATTGATCTGATATGATCATTAATCATCGTCGTTGAAATACAAGCCCTTTTACACCATTTCGCTGATTTAAATATTTTATTTATCCCTGCACATTGAAAACAACAAAATTGTTTGTGACCATAGATCCACTTACTCCTCTTCACCTAACGGACAGTTGTATCCGAAAGTTAACCTATTTTCGCTTATGCCAAAATTATTGACCCTGTTCACTTAATCCTTTCATTTCATGTCAATATACAACTAGGAACAAATTTACTTATTCTCATACCTTTTCAAAGCTGAAAAACTAGAATTCTTTGATTATTATTCAATCTTAGCTTAGAAATGACCTTTGAGATACCTGTAGAAACTTATTAATATCCTCCAATGTTATATGATATAAAAATTGACAGACCTTATTTCTCCTTTCATGGGTATAATCCCCTCCAACTATTTAGCACAAAAACAGCGCTAACAAGTGGCTCCAACTAGGGATGCTATCCTCCTTGTGAGGTAGCAAAGAATCCGTAGACCAGGTACCGAATCCATTGGGCGGCTCCCCACATTTCAGACTTCAGAACCTCTTATTTTTGTTTTTTTTTGTAAACAAAGAACAAAGAAAAGGAAACGTGGATACCCCTCAATATCTTAGGGCCTTCTCTTCAGGCTTCAAATGCTTTGTCTCACCATTTGTGCTGATTGAAAATAAAGAAGTATATACAACTATGATACAAAAATTTACCTTTTCCCTTCAGGTCAAATAATGCTCGAGAAATATCACATTTAGTGGACCTCCTTTCAGCAGAGATCCATCCCCATGCTGCAGAATGAAAGAGTTCTCTCCCCTATATGCTTCAATTATGTAAGGACTAACCCACATGTGATCAAAATTTCCATGTTTCCCCTTATCTTCATGAGGTGCATCCCATTTCAGAACCAAATATTCAACCAAGAATTTCACCTCTTTGACTTTCCTATCAAAAGTATTCTTCATTTTTTCTTGATGTATCTGTAGTTTACCATGGGCTTTGTCTCTTAACTCATTCAATTCTATGATTTGGTTGATTCTTCTTTGCATATGATTTGGTTCATTCTGTTGTTCCTGGAACAACCGCATGGCTGGCACTCCTAAGGATGCTGGAAGAACTACTTCAGCTCCATATACTAACTGGAATGGTGACATTCCAATTTCCTTTTTTGTGTTGATTCTGTCAGCCCACAAAGCATATTTCAGCTTTGTATGCCAGGCTCTCTTGTTATCTTCCAAAAATTTCTTAATAATACTTACTAGGCTTTTATTTTAAGATTTTGCTAGCCCATTCCCCTATGGATAATAAGTAGTAGAATGGTTGAGGCTGATATGATACTTATACCAAAAATTGATCATCTTCTTAGACTTGAAAGCTGCTGCATTGTCTGTCACAATCCTCTTGGGGCACCCAAACCTAGCCAAAATGTTTTCTTCCAAAAAAACCCATAATCATTGCATCATTAGATCTCATGGTAGGGATTGCTTCAATCCACTTTGTAAAATAGTATGTGGCTGTCAAAATCCATCTATGTTGTCCTGAAGAGTTTGGATTTATCTCCCCAATGAAGTCTAGTCCCCACTGCTGAAAAGGTGCTTCTACAGATATTGGATTAAGAGGAAGTGGAACAAGTTTTCTCTTACCATCAAAAATCCAGCATTGGTGGCACTTAGTGATCTTTTTATAAACATCATAAAATAATGAGGGTCAGTAGAAACCAACTCTCAAAATTTTGTTTGTTGTTACTTTCCCAGAATGGTTCCTGTTACCACCTAAGTTGTACTTAGTGGTTTTTTATTAAGTGAGCCCGGTGAACTGAAAAAATATTTTTTGATCAGACTTCAGAAGACCTTCGGAAGTACTTATGGGAAGTGCTTGTTGTACTATATCACATGTTCATACCCCATGGGGGGATTATAATAAATTTTCTAGCATGATAGTGTCTGTAAAAGACTCGATCTCTTAGACTTTATTTGTCAATCCTATCAGCCCAGGGTGTTTTTTCCCTTGGTTATTATTGGTTGTTGAATAAACGACTATTAATTTCTGATCTTTTCATTCAATACCTCCAATGTTGGGGTGGTTGGCTTGGCATTTAGGCCTATTGTGGTTAGTAGAGTCTATGTGTCAATGTATAAACATGATAGGCATTATGGTCGAGCCATATGAACATGTTTAAGTCCCCCTAGGTTTTTATTTTTTTTAATTTTTTTAATTTTTTTAAATTTTAATTTTTCCACAAAAACTTAGGCTATTTTTTAATAGTCTAATTGGAAAAATTGGTTTTGTAATAAAAGTGGGCCAAATAATCAGTTTTAGTCATGGGGGTGCTCGTTTTTAAGTTAAGAGCACCATATAAACCCATAGACCCACTATTTTCAAGTTTTGAGTGTTTTTCCATTACTCAGGTTAGAAAACCCCAAAAAATCAATTATTGATTATTTTAATTAATAAATGGATGAATAATGGAGCAAATCCAAAATCCTAGATCAGTGGATTCTCAGCCGATTTGATTGAAATCAGTCAGATCTGAACCAGATTGACTGGATCTGAGAAATACTTGACTAAAGGAGGTGATATGGATGGATCCAGAGTTGAACTTCAACATCCTTTATGGGGAATTGTGCCCTCTCTCTCTCCTCCACACGTGTGGGCTCTCGTGGAAGCTCTGTGGATTTGATGTGTCAGTCTGTGGGTTGATGTGTCAGCTCAATCAGCCGCCCGATTGACATGTAGTTGCAGTGGAATCTTAGTTCAGCTTCAGATCGGCATTAATGGACACTCCTTCAGCTGTAGTGGTCTGTCTCCTTGGGATTTGTGCCCCCCATGGGCTAGATCTCCTATTTTTTGTATAAATAAAGCTCAGATAACCTCTTCCAAGCTAGTTAGAACTGGGATTGAGGTGCTGTTGATATTGTATTGTTGTTGTTGTTGTTTATTCTAGAATAAAGAAGCTTTGGAGGTAAGATCTATGGTGTAATGCTCTTCATGTGTGGATGGTGATTGTCAAATGCTGATGAGGCATAATCTGTGTTATTTATCTTTGCTTTTGCTGGTTAATTGTTGGCCTTGAAGGAGAGAGATTCCTCCTGTTAGGGTAAGAGTTTATTCTAGTTTGATTTATGCTCTTACTATTTTCTTGTTTCAGATCTATTGGAGTTGCATGTATTTTAAGTTTAATTGCATGCTTTCCAATTATCTTTTCCAGCAACACCTATGTTTTAACCATCTGTTTGTGCAAGGATTTGTAAGTTGTAGGTGATATCGCTTGTAGAATAGGTTGAGTTGGTTTGCATATTCCTCATATTCAATATCTTCTGGAGGACATAGTCCCTCGGTGTTCCACCAAAGCAGACTCCAAAGCCCAACATTCCTAGGCTTCCAACACTCTTTCTCTCTCTTTCTCCTTTAAAAAATCAATTTTCTTACCTGGTTACTGTGTTCGAAAGCTTTGATATCATTTGGATCTATTATATTAAAGTAAAACTTACATATATATTCTATTTCAAAGCTCATAAGTCTATATCTCATTTCTGAAAAGTATCATTAAGCATTCTAGATCTAGCTTAGGGAAATCGTCCGTTTTGCATGGCAAGTTAAAGAGAATCTGTAGGTTGCATGCTCTAGATTTCCTTTTCTATTTTAAAAAGATTAAATCCAAAAATCAGTGCATATTTCATTGGCTGCACAAACAGCAATCCAAGATCCCAATGAAATATTGCTTTCCTAGGTTCCTTTTTCACCTGTTTAGCTAGTTTTAACTTAGTCTTTTTTGAGTTAAGGTAGGTTGACCCAAAGGTACTCTTAAAGTGCTTTGGGGCATATTTTATTCTAACATGCTTGCTGGTTTTTAGAAGGTTTAACATAAAATAAAAGAATATTCTATTCGAAAGTGGCCTCGGGAGCGTTTAGACACCCCCAGGGGTCTCCCCTTTGACTGAAATTTTAAAATTTTGGAAAGTTGTAAGATCTTGGTTTCATCCCGTATAAGGACCAATAGGTTTATAATATTTTAGTTTTCTGATATTGTAACCAATAATAATAAAATGAAATCTTTTTTTTGAGTAGGCTCTTTTGAGCCCGCTCCCCATCCCCCTAGGGAGATTCGCGTCCGTTTCATGTTTTTTGCATTTTTTCCCTTTTTTCTGTTCTATTTTAGTATTGACATGCAGGATTGTATAATTTGATAATATTTTTCATTAGTCCATTTTTTCCATTCAAAAGTAATCATCCTACTTACCCCACGACTTCCCGATTGATCCGCAAGGGGAAGGAGATGCGTGGTGTTAACACCCAAAAAGTGTTCACTACCTCATCTACCCCACTACATGTCTAATTTGTCCATTTTCCTACCATATTTCCCTTGAAAACCCTGAAAATCCCACTAAAAAGCCTCCAAAAGGCCTAAAATGCCTCCAAAAGGCCATAAAACCGTCAAAAAGCCTCAAAAAGGGAAGAAAAAATATAAAATAATGAGGAAAAGGAGGAAAAAACCCTATACAGCTGCCCTAAACCATATGGTTTCCAAAACCATGGGCCAGCACTCCACCACTGAAAAACTATAAATAGGCGATGGAGACCCCTTATTTCATATCCACAATCATAAGCACCCTTACTCTGCCAAAGTAGCTCTTGAAACCCTAGCTCACCCTTGAGCTACTTTCACCTTGAGAGCCCCTTTTGGCCCATTTCCACCATTAGAGAAAGAGAAGGAGCAAGTTGGAGCTTGGAGCAACCTTCTTGGATCACTGCAAAGGGCTTCACCAACCTTCACAATGGAGGTAACATTAATACAAAAGCCATTCTTTATATCTTGTTTTTCTGTTTCATGCACATGTTTAGAGTAATTTGTATTTCTGTCTTAGCATTTTAATTTACATTTACTGAACTGCTACTAGAGAGTCCCTTCTCCTTAGTAGGTGCTCATTCGCACAAGCTAGGGGTAAAACCCTAGCTATAGTTTTGGCGACTCCCCTAGGTTTGAATTTCTGGTTTCAGTTTAAAAAATTGTTTAGTTTTATGCCTTAATTTCCAGTTTTTTCCTTTTCGGCTGTCCCTTTCGGCCATCGTAAACCGCATCTTTTCCCTTTGCAGTCGCGTCCCGACCATGTCTTTCAGGTCTTTACCTGCGACCCGACCGCGGCTCTCATACTGTTTCCGGCGCCCTGCCTACGGATTCAAGTCTGTTACCTGCGATCCGACCGTGGCTAATCAGCCTATTTGCTGCAATCTGCCTACACCTGTCGGCCATTTTCCCGCATCCCGATCGCGACTTTCAGCCCCTTAGCTGCGACCCGACCGCGTCTGTCTGCCCTTTTCCCGCGATTCAACTGCGTTTTTTTCCCTATTTCCTGCGGTCCGATTGCTTCTGTTAACCAGAAAGCCGCGACCTGTCCGCGCCTGTTTCCCTCAAACTCGCGGTCCGACTGCTCGATTTCGACACAGACCCGCGGTCTGATTTCTGCATTTTTTTTTCCTGTTTTTGAACCCAGCCCCTTTGCTGCAATATTTTCTGCATCTGCACAACCATCTGTTCTACCTACAGCCTTTTTTGCAACATCATTTCTATTCCCTTTTACAGAATCTATTTAAAATTTCAGCATTTTAATTCAGAAAATTTTGCATGTTAAAGTTTTGAATTTAGTATTATTGTTAGTTAGAAAGTTGCCCCCCTTGTGGAACTTCTATTTTGGGTTCATCACCTCACGAGCACACACTCTGTCACATAATTCAAGTGAGCCTTAAAAAACTACTTAACTCAAACAATATTCTAACCCCACTTGGGGAACACAAAAGAATCTTTGTAGTTAGGTAGGATCGGGGGGATAGGCTTCCAATAACACCCCTCGGTTACTTACACTTCAGACATAGCTGTTGTCCAATTAGGGAACCAAAATCCCTTAGTACTTTTTGGCACGGTCACAACCAGTTTACCAGAGGGCCTCTCCCCTAGGAGGGTTGAAGTCGTGATACTGGTTCCAGAGGCCTGAGTGGAATACCGCACTCCATTCAGTAACCGAAGGGCTTCCTTTTGCAGTTCTCGGGATATCCCTGTATAGGGGTATTGCGGTAAAAGGACCAAACGACAGGTTCACCTTTCTGGACGTGTCATGAACAGGGTATCTTAGTTGCCATTCTTATAGGATTGACTACCCGGTGTCCCTCCCGGTAGGGGGATATCTTAGCCACTTGGATTTCCTATTCATATTGTCTGACTTGGATTTCATCACCTTGCAGAGGATATGTCTAGTTGAGTCAGAATACTTTTAGTTAGGTGTTTGCATGCTCCCTTACCTCCTTTTGGTCTAGTGAGTCCACCATTTTTTTTATTTTTAGGAAACCTGCTGCTTGTTGGTACTTTGACCATTTCTGTTGACACTCCACCTATTGTAGCACAGCTGTTATAGTGGGTGTTTTGAGTTGGTTGTTGGCCTGAGTGCCCTATTTTTCGAGCTCTCCTTCTGCACACTCGGTTGCATTAGGGTTTTTGAGCTTTTTTTAACCACCTTAACCCACATAGATTTGACACCATCTGTCACCATTGCGTCCCCGAGACATTCTCGGCGCCTCAGGGGCGAGCCCCCACAGCACGGTTCACTTGACACCACCCTTCATCGACAAAGATCATCCTCACTTGATACCACTTATCATAGATCTCGAGCCTTGTCACTTGACTCCACTCGTCAGCAGCATAGGACTCCGTCACCAGATATTGACGCCCCTTATTTTACCTCTGATTCTGAGCCAGAGTCTGAGAACCCCATTTACACTGCCCCTACTAGCCCCATGGCTGGTGTGAATTCCACTCCCTTCTTGGTAGTGACCATTGGTGGCACATCCACCACTACACCAGTTACCACACCTGCTTTGGGTATGCCCTCCATGGGGCCCCCATCTACCGTTCCCCTCACGGCAACTATTCCCGTAGTAGGAATACCTATTCCCACTCCATCAGTGGCTCACACTACCCATGGTGGTGCAAGACCGTCCTATACCACCTTAGTTCCCCCACTTGGGGGCAACCTCCCTAACACTACCCCTCCACTTGGGGGCATTGGCCCCAACTTGGTCCAACCCACTACTGTGTCACATCCTTCTTCCAGTTTGCCATTCATGGCTAGCCTCAACCTGCCTGACCTAGCCAGATTGACCAACGACCCTATCCGACCCGACCCTGCATGGCCTCACATGCCCACCAAGCTCCCCTCTGACATCCCTAAGTTCGAGGGCAAGGCAGGTGAGGACCCACAAAACCACATTATGTCCTTCCATCTATGTTGTTCCTCCAACTCCATAGTGGACGACTCTATTCGCCTCCGTCTATTACAGTGCACCTTCACTGGCTCTACAGCCAAGTGGTATATTGAGCAACCCCATGGAACCCATGCCACCTTTGCTTCCCTTGCCTCAGCCTTCCTGCAGTTCTTCCAGTTACCTGTCCGCTATGACGCGGGCATTGAGATCCTCCTATCGTGCAGACAAGACACTGCTACCCACATCACGGACCACATTCATGAGTGGCGTCGACGCCGTAGCTTATGCAAGATCAAATTAGACGACCGTATCTTCCTAGATTGGTTCCTCAAATCCCTTCTTCCTGTCATTGCTAAGGATGTGGCATCCGAAAGACCCCAGTCTAAAGAAGAGGCCATCCTTAAGGCCCAACAATTCGACCTCATTTACGCCCAGTCGGGTTATCTCTATACCATTATACCTGACGCCCCTCGCGACGATTCCTCCCAGCACGATGCGCCGGGGGCATCCCACATTGCCGACGACATCATTGGCCATGTCTCTTCGCATCCTCAACCATTTTCCATAGCACGTCCTACCCCTGGCCCTGACCTTTCGCGGGCTACCTCACAGTCTGGAGCAACCAACTCGTATGCTCCCATGACACATCACCACCATTCCCATGGACCCTCATGTCCACCTCAGTGTTTCAGTCATGTGACTCCCGCTTACACCCCCCCGGTCGCACCTCAGCCCTATTATCACTAGCAGGCTGCACCAGCTCCTGCGCCTTCATAAGCCCAACCCGCTTATTACCTGCTACAGGCAGCCCCTGCGGCAAACCCATAACCCGCTCTGCAGCCCTATCAACAACCCCCTCAAGTTGCTGTACCTGTGCAGCCTCCATCTACATATCATCCACCGCAGCTTGCTCCAGCACCTACGCAACCTCAGAATCCACCTGCTGCCCAAGGGCAAGTTTACTCCCAACAAAACCCGCAGCAAAACCAGAACAACCAATGCAACCAAGGCCAACAAAACTGTGGCAAGGGTCGAAATCATGGAAACAACCAACCTACAGACCAAGCTGGTCAACCCCCTAATCCCCCCGATAATAATAATGCGGCCCCTGCTAACCAAAACCCTGATCGCCCACCCAAGCAGGCTAAAAACCCCAATTTGCGAACAAACCATCCTTGTTCTATTTGCGGGGTCTATGGCCACTACACACATGCTTTCCCACACTTGGAGCGAGCTCGGAAACTTTGGGTTGATGATGCCCACCGCCAAGGGCATGCGGCTCCTCAAGCACCACCCAACCCCCCACAACCTCAGCAGCCACCTTTGGTGCTGCAAAACCCCTTACCAAACCAAGGCGTAGTGAACACTCAACCGTAGGCTCCCCCTCAAGCCAACGCGCCAACCCAACAACAAATCACTTACGCTGCTCCTGATCAACCCATGTTTGACTCAGGTACCCACCACTTGTTGATGATGTCCTCCGCTGATGTCAACCTCTAGACCCGGCGGAACCAATATGGCTCCACCTCTGAAACCCCTCCTGTCGATAAACCCACTAACGCTCATCCCAATGATCAGGCGTTACGTATACCTCCACCTCCACTAGATGGTGCTCCCAAAGCACCTCGTTTCCCGCTTCGCCGTATCAACAATAACCCCAATGCGTGGGCTGCGTCAAACTACAACATTGTCGATGACTTAGCCCAATCTCCTGCAGCCATGTCTGTGTTAGAAGTCTTAAAAAACTGCCCTTCGCAGCGTAAGACTTTACTCTCAGCCATTGGGGCTATCGATCCAAATGATTCGAATTTAATGGCATTTGATTTGGACCAATCCGAACCCCGCATGCCTTCCACTTTAGCATTCCAAGTTTCTGTTTCCATTTGGAATTTTGTCATCCATCGATGCATTATTGATGAAGGTGCCTCTACATGTGTCATGTCCACCTTCATCTGGCAGAAATTGGGATCCCCCCCTCTCCAGCAGTTCACTACTGCGTTGCGAGCCTATGACGGCCGTTCGGCTCAACCACAAGGCCTATTAACTAACGTCCCCGTCCAGCTGGCTGGCAAAACCGTCCTCATCAACATCGAGGTTATTAATGCACAGCTTGATTATAACCTTTTACTTGGCCGCAGCTACATGTATGCCATGCGGGCGGTTGCTTCTTTTGTTTTTCGTACCATGATGTTCCCCCATGAGGGACGCGTGGTCAAGGTTGACCAACTCACCTACTATGATCCCAATGCCCCCGCGGCACCTGAAAATTTTCTCCCCATGGTTGAACAACCTGTTTCAGGTGCCACCACCTCACTTGTTTCCTCT